>VKOC01022357.1:0-11204 GCA_009364415.1 Spea multiplicata | reverse complement strand
CCCATAGTGACACCCAGACAACGCGCAACAGTAAAACAACAAAAAGAAATAAGAACTGCAAACAATAAATGTGGAACGGAAAGAAGAACATAGGTCCCGAGAGATGGGACCCAACACAATGCTTAAACATCCAAGGGAGAGCCATTTAATCCAAATGTAGGATTAGACCGAAAACTCGGTCTCAAAGGATCCGGATGGTCAACTCGGGGGGTGTTTGGAAAGTGGGGAGTTGAGTTAGGTAAGGAGAGGAATGGGTACAAAGCAGGGAAAGAGGGACAGGTGTATGCACCCTGACCAACTGCTACAGTATGTAACTAAAAGCTGGCAATGCAGCTAGGCAATGTCGGTGTGTGGATAACAAGCAAATATGCATGTGGGGAAACACGCATGCGGAGATCAAGGCAGAATGCTTCTGCAATTAGAACATATAGAAAAGAAGAATGCAAAGACACAATATTGATCTATATAAACACTGAACCAGTTTGGCACATATGAAAGAGCATCAATTCACCCAGAAGTGTAGCATTAGGGAATGTGCGTGTAGTGCAACAATCCCAATGATAGAAAGAGCTTCAGACAAAATGTATAGGAAAGTAAAATCAAGATCTAACGTGGCTCTGTTCATAAGACGGGTACAGCAGCAAAAACAAAAAACATCAAACGACAGTAAATCAGACAGGGCACTATGTCTGAAGTGTCTATAGTAAGGCAACTGACTGTTTGAAAACAATGAGCAGTGTATGCCATGCGTAAACGAAAGAATAGGTGTATGAGGCGGAACAAATATAAAATAAACCTCCGAAGAGAAAGGTAGTAAATCTCCGAAGAGATCAGAGGTGACAATAGGGAGTAAGGGAGATGCCCATTGCAGGTGCGACGAGACCTAAACGTAGTGTACGAATAGGCAAACTTAAATATCAAGTACAGAAATAAAATAAAAAAAAAAAAACAGGGGATGACCATCGGAAAAAGAAGGCACTTATCTACATCACGACTCATAGTAGCCCAGCAAGGGGAGATCTGAGGCAAAACAAAGTTCAAGAAGGTCGCAATGGAGGTCGTGAAAAAACGGGTGTGAAGACGTTATATGGGTTTGTGGCATACAGCCGCTGGACCGATGATGGATCAAGCGTTGGCCTCGAGAGAGCTGTCCATACAAACTGTCTACAGCAATGAACAAAACACGATGGGTTGCGGGTTGTACAGAGGGTCTTCAAAACGCCATCAACGGAGGCAAAGATATCCGTAAGTGTGAGGAGGCTTGATGACGAAAGGCAGGTCAAACAGCATCGATAATGTGGTAGAAATCATAAGAAAAAAGGGTTGTGTAGACGAGGTGCATAACTCAAAAATCGACGAATAAATATGTAGAGGTAGAAAGATCGGCGTGATTGCAGGTAGGTACCGCAATAGCTCAGGTAGTAGGTGGATCACCCTGTCTGGGTCTACGACGGCGCTGCGGCTTGGATATCCAGTCATGATTTGGGTCACTCAGTTTAGGTGGGGATAGAGAGGATAATTCCCAGTCCGGGACAGCGATAGCCGGGAGGCCTAACTTCTCAAGTAGCCCTGGAACATCCGCCGCACACCGTACAGTATAGCGGTCGGGGCCATTGCGGACCATTAAGGAAAACGGAAACCCCCATTGATATGGGATAGCGGCCTCGCGTAAGGCAGAAGTGAGAGGGCGAAGGACTCGTCTATATTGCAGCGTTATCGGAGATAAATCAGGAAATACCTGAATATTATGTCCTTCCCACGCCAAGGAGCCAGCATGCTTCGGCATGGTGCCAGGCTTCGAGTGTTTCCCCATTTTCAAAGATTAGGCACCGATTTTAGTAAAAATAGGCAGTTGGTCTGTGGAGCAAGAGGATTATGCGTCCATCTTGTTAGGCAGTTGGCCACGCCCCCCGGACATATGAACACCCATTGTGGATTAGACTTTTTCTCCTGAAGAAGCTGTCAAGGCGAAACGCGTTGAGAAGAGACGAGAAGGAGGACGTAACATTGCGGTATCGTTTGATAGGAGTGGTTCGGGACTTTTTTCCCCTCATCTCCAAACTTTTAAGTTAAAGTGCTTCGTTTATATCTGCTATCCTGTAAGTGCATTTCGTTGCTTGTTTAACATCTACAGGAAGATATTGCACCATTTGGTCTTTTTACCTATCTAATTTTAGATTTTTTGGAAGAAATAAAGATCCTTTTATTATTGATATTCTGAAGAGCCTCTTACATCGTCCGTGTTTGGGAGTGCATTCACATCACACATATATTAGTTTATTTAATTGACAATATTACACTATTAGGAGTGTATATTGCAGTGTCATTTTTAGGGAAGTATTTATTTATTTATATACTTACAAGGACACTTGATAGCTGCTTCAGCAAATATTTCCTAATCAGTGTATCTTCTATTTAAGGAGTGGAAGCTACTTATCTCTAGGAATGTAAATTGGAATGGGGGATACATTGCAAGACCACCAAAACTGATTTACTACCTAGGATGTAACTTCTAGAGATATGTGTGATCAAGAACAAATTCCAGATGTAGATGTAATTGTCTTAAAGTTATTTCTCAGACCAGAACATCTCTTAGAAATAAATTATGGGAATACAAATGCAAGTGCAAATACGATAAGAAGTCCTAATTATAATGAGTAAACTCCACAATTATGCTTGGAGAATTTCAATCAATAGGTGGAGAGGAGAATATGGTAATACGCCCTGTCTTTAAGAGCTTATGTTTTAAACAATTTGGGACCCCAGAAAATTGAAGCCCAGACAATTGGAGAACCCCAGACAATTGGTAACCCGAAGAATTGGAACTTTGAACATCACAAGATCTTGGCACCATATTTCACTCTCATAATTACTTTGAGTATCTAACACATATATAACTTTGAAAAAGTTATTTTTCTTTCCACTGAACCTGGATTGATATTTACAAGGACTACTTTGGACCAAAGCAAAAAGTGGTGGTAAATATAATGGTTTTATTATCCTGAATAGAGGTGCATTTTGTCTGCTTCAATATAGAAGAATGTATTCCCTTCTTCAGGGAAATAGTATATGACATTATTGTATATGATGGCTTGTGAGACTGCAGCCTATAACAAGTAATAATGGCAATGATGTAAAAGGTATTCTTACCTGTAACTGAGGTTTGACATTATTTGCATCTATTAAAAGCTTCACTAATACGCTTATAAATTATTTTTAATTTTAAGGCAAGACAGGAGGCTTCATATTTGCATTATCTTCCTTTATTGTCATAATAGCAGCAAAGATAAAGGTAGAACAGATCATAACCAATCAAAGAAAAGAACGCAATATAGCAGATAGTAGCCCATCCTTCCTCCTCTTTCTTTGCTGCTCACCAATGCAGAAAGGTCAGCTTTGTTATTTTATATTACTGTTACCTGTTGTTGTGTTTTCTGTGGTTCTTGCACAATAATTAATGCTGACACTCACTTCAGATGAACAGCTTTTCTTTTTTTCAGTAACAACTTCACTGGTAGAGTCCTTACTCAACTAACATCCATATGTGCTCACATAACCCCCCTACTCAGGGAATCCCCTGCCTATTAAGGCAACCCAGTCCTTTAATATGCACATATCACTACACCTGTCTACTGATATTTATATCATTTTCCTGCTACCTTAATATTTTTTAATTTCTATGTATATTTCATTTTATTTCTATAGTTTGTGTGATTCCTTTTTCTGTATTGACGTATACTCGATACATCTTCGAATAATTCGCAACAGGCTGAACCTTTGGCTTCGTACAGGGATCACGAATCTCAATTCATGCATGAAAGTACCGTGGGTGAGTGTAACTACGGGGTACTTACCTTCCGTCCGCCCAAACCGCCGTTCTACTGAAGTCCCTCAAAGCCTTTCGCCACTGGCAGATTTCCTGAACACAGACTGCATGGTCTCTGACTCTGTACACACACGCGGCCCGTGTGGCCTCTTATAGGGACCACACTTACGCGTGCCAAGCCTCCATTTCATGTGGGGCGGGAAATCTAATTAGTATGTCTATTTAAACCTGGCTGTTGCACTTGATCAGTGCCTGTGATAGTGCTTTGTGCATGTTGGCTGTGCTTATTTAACTCCTTTCATCGTGATTTTGGCTTTTGACCTTGGCTTACCTTTTGACGTTCCTTTCTATCTCCTGCATATGACCCGGCTTGTTTTGATTATCCTGACCTCAGCTCTGTGTAACGACTACTCTTTTGCCTTTGCTGCCTGTATCCTGCTCGTCTCCTGTAACCGATGGATGTTACCAAGTTCCTGCATTGCTGGTCCTGTAGCCGTGACAGTGAGCCCCACCATTCAGTTCCTAATGCACGTTCAGCGTCACCTCAACTTACTCCTGCAGATACCCCAGTTGTAGACCCGGCTGGGATGGTTCTATTTGAACCTACTAATATACGTCATCCCAGAACCACTGAATGGGCTCCTCCCCTTCATTTAAGCCTCTATATTCAAAAATGGCTAAGATGCTCTCTTGATAAGGAGGTCAGGAACAAGTTAAAGGCAGAATGCCCTCGCCCGGTGATCCCTGGTAAGGTTGTGGTCACCCCTGAGTTTGACTCCAATGTGATCTCTCTACTTTCCCAAAAGGGTTGTGACCCTCGTAAGGGTCTAGAACAAGGCCTTAAATCGGCCCAAGACAAGTTATTAGATGTCGTTGGACCGGTCACTCAAATTCTATTTTTAGCGGACCGCTCCTTCCTCTCTGGACCCAAAAATTATTAGGGATTGGGCTCTCAGAGTCATATGCCTATTTGGTAACGCAAATGTCGCTATCTTTACTGAGCACAGAAAGGCGGCTCTATTATGAATGGATCCTAGGCTGAATTTGGCTCTAAAGAGCTGGGCTAATGGCCTACTATTCGGTGATTCCTTCGTAAAGGAACTCAACCACCACATTTCAGAAATGACTTTGTGGACGAAGGCTAAGACATCAATGAGAAAAGTGTTTCCTCAAGATGCTCGTTTTTCCGCCAGGGCTGGACGACCGAGGGGCCAGGTCTCCAGCCGTTTTTACCAACCAGGCTCCCGTCCATACCAGAGCCAGACTCCATATGCCTTCCGTGGATCCTTTCAGGCTCGATTGGCTTCCTTCCAAGGTGGTTTCAGGGGCAGAGGTTCTGCAGGCTTATCCAGCCTAGACGATTCCTTGCTGTTTAAAGAAGAAAATAGAAAAATATATTTTCAATAAAATAAAATAGATGGTATTTCAGCACAAACTATCTGGTGTGCGTACAAGGCTGTAGCCAGAGGCCACTTTATTAAACTGAAAAAGATCAAAGAGAAAATAAGACTCTATCTGACCTATACATAAATTTGTATAAACTGGCAAGAGAAAATAAACAAGATCCAACAAAAGATAAGTCAAGAGGTTAAGGCTGTACAAGAAATGATCAATCAATTAGATTTAAGACATTTACCAGGATTTATACAATTTACCACTCACAAGCACCCCAGATGATATATCTACATATCTAAAAGGGACAAAGATCACAGAAGACCAAAATAAATCATTAAACAATCCAATTTCCAATAGTGAAGTAAATAGAGCAATAGGACATCTAGGTAAATATAAAACGCCGGGTCCTGGAATTTTTTTTTTATAAAACTATGAAGGTAGAAATATTAAAACACCTCACGGTAACATTTCATGAAATAGCAATGGGAGGAGATTGCCTTGAATAAATGCTTCAGGCTAATATCCTTTCAACTCTGTAAAACGATCCCCTACAGACATAGCCGATTATCGTCCCATATCACTGCTTAATGTGGATATCAAGCTGTACTCAACTATAATTCACCCTAACCAGATTGGTTTTGTCCCCCAATAGAGATATAAAAAACAATACAAGAAGGCTGATAGGTATCCTGGACGGAGCCATTAGGAAAGGGGTTCCCCTCCTGACCCTGTCTCTTGATGCTGAAAAGGCGTTTGACAGGGTCGGGTGGGGAAATATGGAACAAGTGATTAACGCCTTTGGTATTACAGGTTGGATGGCTAGGGCTATAAGAATATTGTACACCAATCCCTTATAGGGACTGACCTACGTTCAAGCTGATTTCATTTTAAAAATTCTACAAGGCACGGTTGTCCCTTGTCTGCATTATTATATATTTTTTACGTTAGAACCTTTTGCAATTAATGTAAGGAACAATCCACAAATCAGGGGTTTTCCAACTAAGAATGAAGATATAAAAATTCCCCTGTATGCGGATGATATTATAATAACGCTAACAGAACCATCAGCATCCTTAACCCCTTAAGGACCGGGGTGTTTTTTATATTTCTGTACCCTTTGGGACCAAGGCTGTCTTAACAGTTTTTGTGGTGCTCATGTTTAGATGTAATTTTGTCCTCACCCATTTAGTGTACCCACACGAGTTATATGTTTTTTTTCAGGACAAGAAGGGCTTACTTCAGATATCATACCATATAATCTAACTTCCTATAAAACAATAATGAAATATGCTGAAAATTTTAAAACTTTTCTCACTTTTATTTGAAAAATATTTTACTCACCTAAAAAAGCTAATGGAAAAACCTGCTAAATAGATTCCACTATTTGTAGTTTAGAAATACGCAATGATTTTTTGTCCCTTTTTTCTGCAAGTTATTGGGCAATACGGTTTTATCTATACCAAAGCTGGGTTATTGTGTTATTCTGTTGATCCATATCATCTATGCCATGTTTCCATACATCATTTATGTATTCCTGCAAATTTCACATAAAACATTATGAATTATAAATAGGTTTACAGTACACATAACATCGTAAAAATGTTTAAATGTTAAATATTGAAAAAGAAAAGAAATATGTGCGAATCAGGTAGTATCCAATCCAGAGATTTTGGTCTATTTGAGTTCTAAGATACTGTTGCCATGAATTCAAAGCAGTATTGACATGTGGTTTTTCTATCTCTTCAAGCAGAATGTTAAGTTTCCTTTTGAGGGAACTAGGGAATTGCGTTATTAAAATATCAATCAGATGGATTGATGCTTTATCTACAGCATACCATCTAAAAGGCTTATAAATGTCTTATGAGTTTAAGATTACAACTGATCCAACAACAGATACATCCAAACACATATCAATGGAATAACAATATGTATTCGGATATATCTCCTGAAGGCTAATGTGTTTTCTAGCTACAATAACTTCACTTATCCAGGTGATTGGGTATATGGATACACTTATGAAATATGCACCGATAAACCCACCCACTGGCTTATTAAGTAAAACAATCCCTGTTCTATCTCTTCTAACTTTTGAGGTTTGAACTGAAAACTTTCGCTTCTTCCAGAATGCAACAGAATATTTTGGAAACAACAACAGGATATCAAAGAATCCACAATGCGGCTATGATAAAACAATACAAACTTTTACTAGAACGTTACACACATAAAACAATACAAATAACAGTACAATAACAATAATCCCCACATTAATTGACACACTTACAACAAATATATATATAAGTTCCTATTTACAATATTCAAACATGCATGCTCATAGTTACCTTCCCTGAGAGCTCCAGGTTAGTGATGTTACTTTTCTTTCTCTCCTCCTCCTCTCCTCTCTACTTTCACTACCTGTCCCTTGATATACTAGAGGGTCCCAATTGAGTCTACTGGGAGATCCCTGATTGGACCCTGTGGTTGCCGGGTTGCCGTAGGTACCCTTTTAAGTTATTCCCTTTGGCCAACACCACACCCGGGAGTCTTTACAATCATGGGGCAGTAAAACCCAAAGATCTCCTGATCTGATTATTGACATGACAATCTATTTTTACAATCCATTTAATGCGAAAACCAGTCTTTCTTCCACACACCCTTCATCACGCATATCAGTGTTGTCTAAATTAAGACAAAAGGTTTCTCAAATATTTATCATTCCCGGCCACCTCCCATGCATCTTGACTTAACTAGTATTAACAGAAACTGATACCTGCATATGTATATCTACACACATGTACATCCATACACCCGCATACACATGTCCATATACATATTTATTCACACAACTGCTTATAGTGTAATTCATATTCCTCAATTTTAAAAATATTTAATTTTATTTGAAATGTATCAATATTTTTTAAATTTCTAAATTAGCACCAACTTATTTAATGCAATAATTGCTCATTAGTATTCAAAGTCTTAAGAAGAGTTTTTAAAAAACAAAAACTAGTAAATCTGGTTTGGCTTGATCTAAACCAAAATCCAACATGGTATTACCTGTTATACAGGTTTGTGATGTTGGTGATGTTTATTTAGCAGTTTCAGTGCTGGTCAGTCTTCTGGTACACTGGGCAGCTGGTAAGTCCTTTCTGTTCAATATTAGGGGCCAGATTCAGTTAGATTGCATGTAAAATATCTATGGATTGAATGTCACGATTTCTCATTGCAGTCTTTGGGAGGATTTGTCTTTAGCATCCTGTGTGTTGGTGCTTAAAGGGAGCAAATTCACTGTTGATGAGTCTTCTGATGCACATGTTCTACTCAATATTGGGGGATCAAATTCAGTTTGGTCCAATAGTACTTATCTGTGGATTTTATCTATTTGTTTTTCTGTTGCATTTGTATTTATTATATCAGGTTTTTGAACACAGACCTGAAGTCTTTAGTCTTAAGTTTACCAAGCAAAACATCTGGTGTTACCTGTTGCGCTTCGACCTACTAAAACCTCTTTTACCATCTTGTTTTAGAAATTTCACTGATGTGTAAAATATAGTCCTATAGTATTTTACTTTTATTTCTATCACCCTTAATTTCAGAATTATATGCAAAATTAAAATTCTCAACTTTAGTTCCATAGAAATGTATCCACTGTCACTGTTTGAAAATTCAACTCTTCATTTTCACATATGTATATATGTACAGTATGTATGTATATGTCTTTGTGTATCTTTGTGTGGACATAGACACACAAATATCTCTAAATAATGTGAAGTACAAATTCATCCAGTAAACAGGCACATCATTCTGTTCATTCAAAAGCTGAGGTATAATAGCCTCATAAAGGAAGGGTCAGAGGTAATTGGCTGCTTGGCTACATGGATTTGTATAGTCACTGATAATGTTATTTGATAGACTTGACTTTTTCCAGATATTGAGCTGAATTTGGTTACAGGGAAAAATCTGTAACAAGTACCGTAACTGAATGCAATCCTTTTGTAGACGGCAATTGGAATATGAGGGATACATTTATTTATAGAGATAAAGGTCTCACCGATTACTTACGTCCCTTTCCATGCCAAAAATGTAATTTATTTGCCAGAGATAATATTTTCTCCAGTTATTGAATCTGTCACATTCTGTTTAAAACCTTACGTCTTTTCCTTAAGATTAACTGGAAATCTTAACATTTTCTTACATGAGCTGATGGAAATAATAGTAATAGCATTTGTTAAATTTAATTTAAATTTAAGCCATTGTGCTTAAAATTATTTACTAGTCTAATAAAGGAGCAATGTATTAATTTTGTGGATGCAGTCATGGTCACAAATACCAGGCACAAGTATATACATGGTTTTACTGCATTTGCCTTTTGTGGCTACAATTAGAAATTTACCAAGTCGAGCTCTGTTTGCAAATAAATAACCAAAAAAACCGCATTGAAAGTAATGTAGTTGGACAGTGGGTCTCCAAACTGCGGCAGTCCAGCTGTTGCAGGACTACATTCCTCATTCACCTCTGCCAGTCTGAATGAGCATTATGTGATATACAGTCCTGCAATAGCTGGATGGCCACAACTTGGAAACCCCTGATGTAGCGAATAGCAGCGGGTAGTCAGCCTTTTTAAACCAGGATGTTTCAGATATTTCTGACCAACACATGTAAAACACTACCTCTGTGTATGGCAACATAAATTCACAGAAGAGAATAAATTACAGTTACGGTACATTTGTGTCTGGAAATGGCAAATGGGATTACATAAATAAGGGTGCCTAAATATTTTGTTAGAGTGACATACAATGACTGGGTAGAAGAGTAAAAGTAGCCAAAAAAATGGGATGCTATGGCTGCTAATTGATGGATCCAACCGGGGGCGGACTGACCCATTGAGCACTCAGGCCAGTTAGGGTGACGCCTCAATTCGGGACAATGCATTCCGGAATTGAAATGGCCTCTTATTATTATTTTATTTTTTGGACGTGGAGGAGAGACGGGCACCAAGCAGTCACTTATGAAGTTTTCAGCAACCACTCGGCGCCCCACAGTCTCCTTCGTGAGGCCTCTAGCTCGGTCGGCAGAGCAGGGAGATGCACTCCCACAGCAGGACTTCTGGAAGGTAAGTGAACTACAAAGGGGGGTAGATAATGAGAAGGGGAGGAGAGGGGATAGATATTGAGAAGAGAGGGAGATGGAGTAGATATTGAGAAAGGGGGGAGAGGGGATAGATAGTGAGAAAGGGGGAGAGGTAGACAGTGAGAAAGAGGGTAGTAAGAATATTGAAATAAATAAAGAGTTAGAATGAGTCAGACAACAAATGAATTAGTGTGTGGATTAATTGCGTGAATGAGTGAGATAATTAAATAATTAATGTGTGGATGAATTGTGTGAATGAGTGAGAGAATGAAACAATTAATGTATGGATAAATTGTGTGAATGAGTGAAAGAATTAATGTGTGGATGAATTGTGTGAATGAGTGAGAGAATGAATGAATTAATGTTTGGGTGAATTGTCTGAATGAGTGACAGTATGAATTAATTTATAGATGAATTGTCTGAATGAGGGAGAATATGAATTAATGTGTGAATGGATTGTATGAATGAGGGCGAGAATTAATGAATTTCTGAGAATGCATTGCTGAATATGTGTAAATGATTTGTGTGAATGAGTGAGATAATAAATTATTGTGTGAATGAATTATGTGAATGAAAGTGTGAACTAGTGAGTGACTGTAAACGTGTTTGTGTGTATCATAGATGTATAATTGATTTATGGAAAGGCAAAGATGGCACAAGCAGGGTGTTTATGGGACAAAGATTGCACAGGCTGGGCTGTTTGAGGACAAAGTTGATTCATGCTGGGCTGTTATTATTGTGTCTTATTTGGGTGCTATGCACCCGGAAGTTGTCTACACGAATCGCGAAGAGCTCTACATGCTGCCCGAACTAAGCATCGGGGACTCAGATGCAGGGGACCTGGATCCTCCTGTGT
>VKOC01022356.1:0-25611 GCA_009364415.1 Spea multiplicata | reverse complement strand
CACCCATCACTCTCACACTTACTAAACCACTCTCTCCTACCTTTTCTTCTTTCACTCTCACTTTTCCTCTTCCTCCTTTTCTTCTTCTTCTTCTACTTCTACTTCTTCTTCTTCTTCCTGTCCTTCCTGTGCACTGAGCGCGGAAGACGGTGGGCGTGGCTTCAGTGTTGTGCGCCGAGATTTGACATCAAGTCCCGGCGCACAGCCACAGTTGCCGCGCGCACCGTTTCTGGAGGCGTGCCGGCTTGGAGGCAGCCTTCAGATGAGCGGCAGCCGGGGCAGACCGCCCCCCTCCAGGTACGCATAACGGCCGCATTCAATGCTGCTCGCGGCCGCTTAGTTTTTAACTTTGCGACCGCAGCCGCATTGAATGCCTGTCTGCAGGTCGTCTGTCCGGCCCACCGGCCCGGATTTAGGGCGGCCTGGGGGGCAATTGCCCCCCTGCCCCCCGGCCCAGCCCGCCCCTGTTTGGCCCGTCGTCTGCTCATTTGTCCTGATGTAAGTTTTAGGTCTTAATCGGTCCTTGATCTTGTCTTAGATTCAGGATAGCTTTATGTCTATCCCATGCATGTTTAAATTCCTTTGGTGTATTAGCCTCTACCACTTCGGATGGGAGGCTGTTAAGTTTATCTACCACTCTGAGTAAAATACAACTTTCTTACATGACATCTAAACCTCAGACACTGTAGGTTTAGACGGTTACCTCTTGTTCTAACATTTCTGCTCCTTTACTTTCTCCCGTCCATTGGTAAATTCCTTTAAGTTATTTAAATGTTGCTATCACATCTCTCAAGCTGTACATATAGGGTTCCCTAATTTTTGGTACCATTTTGGTAGCTCTCTCTCTCTCTGAGCTCCCTCCATCTCCCTGCTACTAAGGCCACCGGCTATAAAACCCAGAATCCTGCTTGCTTTTTGTGACAATTTATTGCATTTCCTGCTTACCTTTAAGTCATCAGAAAAAAATCCATCTTTTTTGTTGTCACTGAAGGAATAGTGACCCCAATGTAAGACTTGTGCATTTGGATTCTTATGAATTTCAAATGTACTGAATTTTTGCAGATTAAGCAATTCATACAAAGCCATGAAAATGGGGCCGGACAACCTACAAAGTGAAACAAAAAGCTCCAAAATTTGCGGGCCCTTTAACTCACGGTCTCCTGTTCACTCTGCCTCTGACACTCTCTAAATGCTTCCTGATCACCTTCTCTTCTGCTTCCACTTCCACATTCATCTTCTCTATTCTATCTCTTTTTCTTCATAGTCTCTTGTATCTATCATTTTTCTCTTTTATCTTTGTCCCCATCTCCGTGGACATAATTTGTTCCCAAATTAAAAATGCCCCCCCCCCCCACCATTTGTATATAATGTGCATTCAAAACAAATGGAATACAAAATATTGGTATTTTTTTTTATTAAATGTGTTCAAGATGAGACCTATAATCATCTGGGACAAATCATATTTCATATTTTACTAATGGTAGATAAACTTAAAAGAAACAATGGAATCAGTTAACCATATTATCCATCGGCATATTAAATATATGTCAAATATATTTTTTCCACTGATAAAAATAAATGCTATTTATTGAAGTAGTTATATGCATTCCTCTGTAAGTCTACATAGATGTCATATGTATATATGAACACATGTGTTCCAGAGTCTTATAGAAAAATAATTATTAGACATATAGTATTTTATTGAGAACCCAAGGTTTTTGTGAGCTCTAAGCTCCATTACATTACATCAAAGAGGCAAACATCAACTGAGAGTGGCTTTAAATGAAATTACTGTATTGTGTCCTAGGAATCCTAGGAAATGAACTAAGACACAACTGTCAACGTTGTATGATCAGCTATGGTATTAGGACAATCTGTCTAATGAATGCAGTTGTAAACTTTAAAGTTCCTGTTAAGAGTCCTTCACTATATTGGTCTCTAATATTTTTTTCTATGAAAACTTCCATAGAAAAACTTTCAGACTTCCATAGAAAAAATTCCATTTCATAATCTAAAGTTTCTATCAGAATTGATTTATGTGCTGGTATTATATATATATATATATATATATATATAATTTTTTTATTATTATTATTTAGGAGAAGCTGCAGTGCAACATCTCCTCGATGGACCTATTTCTAAGAGTCAAATACATGCATTTGCAAGGGGCAAAAAACTAATAATTTAAAGAAACCATGTCGGTATTATATGCATTAAAGTGCATATAATTGCTGAATTGAATTAAACCTTTTTGTTGTAAAAAAAAAATCTTAAATACAAAAAAGGACATCAGTAAAGATTGTTACAGAAATGATTTATTAATATGAAAGTGTAACTATTATTTGGTTTAGGTTGACAACATATTATTAACATCTCGGTATTTCTTTGGGGTTGTCGGATAATACGTTTAGGCCTTTTACTTTTTTAATATGAATAAACCTGCTTTTCGTGGAAACAATGTATCCGTATAAAGTAGAAACATAATATTCAGTACAACAGTCTTACTGTATTTTTGAGAGGAGAGCATAAGAGGATCCAATGTTACTCGGATCAAAGGAATCATTATTTAGCTCTATTAGAACACAGGAAGGATATTCAGTAAATGTATTCTTCTGCAATGAGATTACAGGCTAAAGATAAACCCGTGAAATGACGCTCCTAATTTGTCCATAACGTACTGTACAAATAGCGAGAGAGAAGGCATATTGGCGGTGGGGGCACTGGCTCTTTGAATCCCTTATCTAATGCACTGCTTGCTGAGTGATTAATAATATTTTTATCTTTGAACCTAAAAAGATCTGTTAATGCAAAAAAAAAAAACTAAAGAAAATAAATCTGTTAGTGCAGAATGACCTGCCAACCAAGGTCGACTCAACCGCCAAGACCATTTCTTTGTTTCCTGTAAATATACTAAACATTGAAAATTAGGGCAAAACTATAGTTTGAAATTGCTCATATTTCACTGATGGTAATAATACAATATACAAAAAAAAAGAAATAAAAAATACAATATAACAAAGGGTTTATTTAATGTCCAAAATATATATATAAATGTTTTAAAGGGACAGTCTACTTTTCCTGAGAAACCTACTATAAAAGAATGCATATTAAAGTAGTTAATGAAACAAAATAAAAGTAACAACTAATGAAGCAGATAGGAGCAAAGGCCACGTAATTAATAGATTAAAAGCTAGGGGATAGTTGAAAGGTAAAAGACAACATACCTCCTGATGCAGGAAGAATATTCATATATATTAATATGAATTAAAGAATCACGATACCCAATAAGGAAGTTACTGGATAGGAAGCATTTAAATAAATATAATAAAATCAACCCAAATGGAGACAATACAAATGTTTAATTGTGTGACTTAACAATGCCATATGATACAAACAACTATATGTAATCATATACTTTTTAATTGAACTAAGCATTGTCTTCATATCAGTGCCTGTTGTCAATTTAACGGCAGTAATAATTAAAAGAATAATATTTTTACTGTTGCAAACCTTATTGCCTTATTGTCTACAGAGCTCACGTTATCTTGGGGTTATCTGCTAGGTAAAAGTAATTATTCCTTATCTTACTGTGTTCTTTTAAACAATAGAACGTCTAGGTCATAATCACCTAGCATGACCATATGATTAGTTAAAGTAGGGAGAAGCTGATGAGGACGGTGACATAAAGTAAATATCCCATGATTACCTGTGATAATCGTACAACAGAAAAAATGCTACTAATGTAGCAATTACAAAAACACATTCATATTTAATGCTGCAGTATACTAATGTATATTATATGCAAAAGCATGAAATAAAAATATAATTTTTAGTCACCTAGCTGGTGGATGCATGGATTTATTTAACCCCTTAATGACAAAGCCCGTACATGTATGGGCTCAAAATGCATTGTTTTCAATGGGTTTAGGGACCGCCCATTGTCCTTAAGGGGTTAAATGTATGACTGTTTTGATAGACATTACTTCCACTGATTCGTGTCCTAAATGTGGTATGATTGCCGCTGACTTATTTCATCATTTTTGGGTTTGCCCACCTATACATGAGTTTTGGAAGCGTGTTCAAGCTTTCTTAGTGGGCCTAAATATTCAGGACTTCCAGATAAATCCGGAGGCTGCAATTTTTGGCCATCTAGGTACTCGAGGACTGCGTGCTAAGGCCTTGGCCTCCTTCAATGTCTTTATTTCATAATAAATTGTTCCACCTACTCAGAATGGATTGGTTAGACGCAAGGATACACAAAGAAAGAGATAATCATAGATTGTTTAAAAAATGGAAAGGTTTTATTGGTACCCTGAAGAACTCTGTTAAATGTCAAATCAAAGCGACTTTCTGTGACACATCCTGGTTTGGTTTGATCCTTGTTCCTAATACCTGACCTTGGCCGGTTTGATGTCAGTGTTTTTTGTTGTTTTTTTTTAATCCGGTTATTTGTCATGCTGGACTGACATGGTGGGTGGGAAGGGGGGATAATTCTGTGACTTCCCCCCATTGTCTTTAAAGGAACGTACTTGTGGGGTCATGTTTTTGTTGCTTTTGTTGATTTTGTTGTAAACGGAACATGGAAAACTCAATTTAAAAAAATGGCGTGGAAGAACTTGAGCAGCTGCACATTGCCCTGACCTCAACCCCATCGAATACTTTTGGGATGAACTGGAATAGAGATTGCAAGCCTGGTCTTCTCTTCCAACATCAGTGCCTGATAAATACTCTACTGGATGAATGGGGCCAAATTCCTACAGAAACTCTCCAAAATCTTGTAGAAAGCCTTCCCAGAAGAGTGGAAGCTGTTATAGCTGCAAAGAGGGGACCAACGACATATTAATGTCTATGTATCTAGAATACAATGTCATAAAAGTCCCTGTAGGTGTAATGGTCAGGTGTCCCTATACTTTTGTCCATGAGTAAATTAGAAAGATCAGAGCAATTTTGGCAAAGATGTTGGCAATTGAAGAGAGATCAGCATTCATTTTTCTCTCGTATGATGTAAGTCCACATTCTTTTTCAATCAGCTTCCAATTCGGTAGGTAAAAGCAACATCTTAAATGTCTCCATCATCAGCGTGTCTACGGATGATACACATCAGGATTTACCTGCAAATACTCATCAACGTTGAAGATCCAGATGAGTCCACATATGTCAACAGGTCGTAGAAGTAGTGAGGGAGGCAATACCAACGTTTACAACATCTGCTTCTACTTCCCAAGCCATGTATGCTACGTCAGATCAAAGAACTTTATCATTTGATGCAGAGATCACTATGTCATCATCTAGGATTCAGCATTGTACAATATGAAAAACAGAAACATATCATTTGTGTAATTTATTTTGCCAGATTTTTCCTCAACTATCTTTACAGCAGAAAATTCACACTCACAAACCGCATATACCGCATTGCAGGAGAGTCGACTAGGCGCAATGTAATTCAAAAATAGCAAGCAACTCCCAGATTTATTAGCATTCGATTTGCTTGTTTGCTTGCAAGTTGCAGATGTGTGTCGAAACCAAGTTCCAGGTCAAAAAATCCTCCCTTATCTCCTGCACAAGCATTAAAGTAATAATAATAACATTTAAACAATGAAAAAAAAGGGTTGGCAACTGGCATAATAAAATAATCTCTCAAGGGGGTATCGCACCCTAATAAACCCCCTCAGCACCAACAAAAATATACAAAAATATACAGAAATATACCCTATGGGACTCAACCCATGGCTCCACCTCAGCTTCTTGCTGTTCCTGATATGATATAAACCCTAGAGAGGTATCTGTGTACGGTGAGAAAAATAGTTGCATTTTTTTCTTTCATTTTTAGGGTATTTGAAGGGTATTTCTTCTTTTGGAAACAGAATTCTCTCTCTCAAGGATCAAAAGAAACTGCCAGACCCCTGCCCCCCTGTGTCCCAAACAGACCCCTGCTCCAAAATGCAGTGCGTGCTGCTCCTGGCGGCACCCCCATGTAAAATCATGGCAACTAATCGACCCACTACCCCTTCCCCATCAGATCTGCTGCCCCTGACAAGCCAAAGTCCTTTGCCAGAGTCAGAGTCTTAGAGTCTGGGGGGTTGTAACCGAGCTATTCTATTGTTTACCACAGGCAGTTGGAATAAGAGACTAGTACCGTGCACTAAGATAGCAGAACTAGAACGCATATAAATGATTGGCTGGGAAACATTATATTATGAAAAAACAAAACTGTTCTAAAAAGGACATCAAAATATTTGCTGTGATACGAGTAACATGAAGCGTTACATGATATTATTTGAAGCAATTTTTCTGCGTATGTTAGTTTGATCTTCTTTGGCACTCTCTCATATTTCTTTATTATTGTTTCTTCATCATTTTTATTCATTGATTTATACAGCTCCATCATATCCCACAACGCTATACAGTGGACAGGGCATATGTAGTAACAATAACAATTTGGACTTACAGATAAAAAAAAGTGGTAATCTTATGTCTTTACATTATCTCAGCACCAATGAAGCTTCCCATATGTTTGAGAAGCAATAACAGTTCTGATGGACAATGCATCATCATCTGTCACGAATACTGCAGTGGTCTCTATGGTTGAAGTATGACATTACATTGAGGGTACTGGCCCATTATGTTCAGATCTGGACTTTACTACCCCACCAGCACTTAATAGTATCTGCTGACACTAATGTTAAAATAGATCTTGGAAGACAAATTAAGAAAAAAAAAAAACTTTTGCGAAGAATTTTTCTTAGTCTGCACTTACTGCTGCACTAGAGAACGTATGATAAGGCTAGTCTGGCTCCACTCGTGAGCTGAATGTTGGAAACTACAAAGCTTAACCTTTTACACACCAGATCTGGAGTTGGGCGTACTGTTATGGGAGATGATAAAACATGTTATCTCCGTTCACTTAGACCTGCAAACCCCCTTTAATGCATCGCACCTAGACGCCGTAAAAGAGCAATATCCGTGCCACGTTATTATCTCGAAAGCTTCTATTTCAGCTAAGTGGGCTTACGTCAGAAGATGACCAGGTCCGCGGCCGTGGGTCTCCTTTCACTACCACGTCCATGCTCTGCCTGTTCCTTTGGCACTCAAAAAAGCGACAGCGAATGTTTCTGATCAGGGTCGGTTTCACGGATAACATAATGAAAGTTTTTACAATTTCTTAAAGAAAACTTGCAGAATTGATGCTGGTTTTTATGGTGTAGCAATGGACATCTGCAACCAGGTCCAGGCCAAAACAAATACAATTAAACATAGTCCCCGCAGCTATTCTGGTATTTCTTAAGTTTAAATAATTCTGCAACGAAGTGCAGACTGCTGGCTATATTCTATGAATGTGAAGGCAATGCACTTTCGGAGAAAATGTGCCAGATTTGGTCAACCCCCCCATATATAATTTTCACTGGAAAATCTGGCCTTAGAACTAATGATATCGCTTACATTTCCTGGTAAGCTGGTCAATCACATGTAAGCTATACTTATACCTTTTGTTACAATACATATCTTCATGTTGCCGGTAATACAAGACAATCAGCAACGGAAACCTAAGATTCTTCAAGGATGTCAAAAATTATATTTTTCAATATAACCCAATCAATCAAAAATGAATCACTTGTGTTCTCCAGATGGATTATAAACGCATCCCATGGCCAAAGAGAGACGCTTTTTGTTTTGATGGAGGTGATAAAATACAAAGTTGAGAAAGCGTGGCTTTTCAAAAAATTTTTATTTCACTTTGTGACCTATTGATAGCTATTTATACATAATATAGGATAATTTTTATAAAACAAAGCCAGCTACAAAATATGGGTAGGCTGATGTCTCTAAAAAACGTTCTTAAGCTTTGTAATTTGTCCTCGATGGTATGAATCCAAGTCCAAATATACAACCGATATAGCTGATGATCTACAATAAGCAGAGCTGGGTTAAGAAGTAAGAACAATGGGACTTTTAAGTTGCCAGAGAATATTTTGCAGAAGGTGCTACGTCATGGACAGGTGATAAGAAACAGACACCCATGTGTGGTCCCAGAGCTTTTTAGATGCACACGAGGGTCTGTGCATTCCCAGTTGGATAAACGTGGAATTCAGAATTGTCCTGTTGCATGTAAAGAGGAGTAGCCCCCCCACACAGCTTTTAGCGTAATAAAATGTGAACATGCAGTGTATTTATGTAAACCACCTGTATTTTCTGCATTTTTTTTTCAATGTACCGACTTGGAAATATTAAATATAACTATGGTGGGAGCTGCGCCCGCGATAATTGATAAAGCAGAAGAGGTTCTATACTGTCCTCCATGATGAAGGACCGTTGTTTTGAGGATGACCTAGAATGTCCTTATGGAAGCTTAAATTATCCAATCAATTCCATGTCTGGAAGTCCTTTCCCTTCTCGTCTTCCAGCCTTACAAAGGCTTCCTAAACTAATCAACAACTTAATAGCCTAATGGCAAGGAATAAGCTTGCAGAAAAGAAAAGTGAAGTTAAGAAGTGCTTATTTAAAGTTCATATGGATTCATGCTCCCAAAGAGCATGGTTCAGCAATGATCCCAACATCACCCATCCATGCCATTGGCTGCAGAAAGAACAAATCAATGGGTTCCTAATAGGAAGATCAGCAGGAAGTATTTACAAGTTTATTAAAAAAATAAAAAATAAAAATCCAAAAATAAATATACATGACTGCTCCTTTAATGAAATAAATATGTGATGGTCGGTTAACATTCTGACTCTTTCCTACTGCAAATCCTCCATAATCCAGCAGCTCCTATATCTTGGGTTTCTTAGATTGCCCTGTAAAGCAGCTCCAGACACTTCATTATTCACATTAACTAGTCCGCTGAAACTCGTGAATCATTGCATTCAGTGGTCTGGCATAAAGCTAAGTTATTTTCACAAGTAAAATAATAAAATGTAACTTTAGATTTATATAGGCATAGCCGCTATGGCAATGTAAAGAATATCGTGTTTTATTTTTAGACGCATTAATCTTTTAATGGTAATTGGTAACATTATGCTGCTGAAAAACTACCCAAAATGTAGCATTCTTACTCGACTGCATGTAATTATAGGCAATTTTTTTTTATAATATGTCTCCGTGCATTTTTATCACATACCGCAGTTCATGGTATATATATCATCGCTGGTTTTACAGTATTTTTTTTTCGTTTTTTTAGTTATTTTATTACGCTTGGATGTTTCGTATAATGAACACGTTTGCTGTTTAAACTCATAAACTTCACTATCCATCACGAAGGGCCGATCCTGGTGAGATTCCCCTGTAAGAGTCAGCCTTGGACATGGCACAGTTATCTCCTTGAGATTTCTTAAAAGTCACGTCACAAGTTGTGGTATGTATTAAGCAGGGCCTGTCCATCTGCTTTTTAGAAAGGGGGAAAAAATGGGAACGACTGAAAAAAACATACACGAAAATATAATTCAAATGAATTTATTACTAAATCACAAAATAAAATGTATTGCAAAATAACACTTTAAGATTTCCATTTCTCACACTTACCAAATGAACATAATAATGATATAATAATATGTTTAATATGTTTATTAATTTGTGGTGCTGTTGTGTATTTTATTACATTTTAAATAAGGTCATTAAAGTAATACACGCATATAATAAGATGATGTTTCAGTAAAGCAAAACTTTTATCTTAACCTAATGCTGGAAACAAAGTTTAATTTATATTCAATTCTAAAGATAATGTATTATTAATATGAAACATGAAACAAATGGTACTTTAAGGGTTTGGAAATCTTTACACATGCTTTTTTATGTAAACAATCTATAGATTCAGCTATCAGTCTACTCCTCGTATACTCACTGCAGGTTGCAAAGTAAAAGAAACAGACACAATCAGCTGAAAGGACAAAACATGCTTATCTCGTGGCAAGAAGCCAAGAGCGCTGTAAGGTGATGTGTCCCAGAATCTCCTGTGTTTACAAAAGATCATATTTCAAAAGCTTGCTGTGGTGGTATAGTTCCAATATTCTACTTAACTCTTTCAGTGGCAGAAAGTTCTCGTACCTGGACGTTAGTGTCCATGACAAGGTTTGTGGAACTCATTGTTGCCCGTGGGGCATTTACTTATATGTCCTTCACAGAAGAATATTGAGGACTACCCATGACTGAAGGGGTTCACACTAACTTAAATATTTTTTGATTAACCAGGGCTATCCAGGCCCATACTGGTTGTCAAGCTCAAAGGACAAAAGCATGGTGGGCTGAAAGTTTATCAACTGCTGGCCTTGAAGTGCTAGGGTTAATTTAACTTGCCATGCTGATACTGAATCTACTGTATCCATGCGTTGGAGGTGTGTGTGTGGGTGCCCATCAATGTTTGTGCAGAGGTGGTCAAGGGGTACGGTAGGTAGCAGTTACCGGTCAGACGGAAGAGCGCTAGCAAGTATTCCAATTGCTGTGTCTATATTGTAACCACATTCTACCCCATCTTTCTTGAATTTATCCACCTCTGGCACATTGTTAGTATCTCTCCTGGTCTACGCAGAGTTCTTGATCCTGAAGTACGGTACTCCATCTCCTGCGCTACTTACTGCAAGTTCTGTATCCTGCTTGATGACATGCCGGCGAGCCGAGTGAGACACAACCTACCTGCTGCAGGTGATTCCAAACCTCTATCACCATAATATTAATAACGTTTTCGCTTTGGAGGTCATTATTAAACTTTCTACGTTAGCTTCTAAATGAAACTTTCTAAATGAGCTGAAACCTGAGACACCTGCAATATTAACCCTTAAAATCCCATTGTAAGGATGCAATGATACTAACTCGCCAAATGTGTTACCCGAATGGAAACCTTGACTTGTGTTTATTTAGAGATACACTTAATTGAGTCAACTGTATTCAAGCAGGGATATCATAACATTCTCCTTTCACTACCACGTCCCTGAGAATTCCCAGGTACGGTAACTAAAAAAGACATTAAAAAAGAGGGGCACATGAACCACCACCACACTACAAAGTTTGGTGCATGATGTGAAATATGATATATAACCATGAGACAGGTAATAGTAGTGCAAGTAAAAATATATTAAAAATCACTGAACTCTTTAAAAAAAACATTATAAAAACATACTGACTTGTATGCTCTATTAGTTCCTCTAAAGCTCTATTAGATGACAGATTGACTTTTCATTCATGGTTTTTTGTCCTTTCTAATCTTAATGTGATAACAAATACTCCTGGTTTGCATTTTTTATATTTCTGTAGAAAACACACAAAACTACATGTACACATGCATGATACTATATATATATATATATATATATATATATAGTTTTGTTTATGAGGGGGCACTATCAGGATTACAGCTAACTGACTACCTATAGCTTGTGCTCTTTGTTCATCTATCGGTGTAATCGTTTTGGAGATATTTGGTTTGATAGACATTGCAAATGATAATAACATTGAGGTCAATAAATGATTTGTGTAAGTTTGGTAGGAGAACAGGCAGTGACATATCTGATATATGAGGAAGAAGAATGACATTGGTGTTTACGCCAACTATGACTTATGGGAAGTTGTTTTATGTGACAGACGTGAAACCGCAGAGGGAGGCCGGAGAATGTATCGGCTTCAAATTATTTCCACACAGAATGAAAACATTCTATCCACATTAGACCTTCCCGACCTCTTCGGGTCTATAAGTACGGTACATACGAGTTAGCAAAAAATACACACTGCTCCAACTCAGAGATTCAGTAATGCCCACTCACAAGCGCCCTCAAACCTTCATACTTTCGGCAGCAGTAGAGTTGTATTGATGTAAAACTCATTAACCCACAAATGTGGAAAATAAATTCCAACTCACCAAATTCACTTTGTGTCCCCAGGTGTGTTAACCAAGGGGACCCTACCACCAGTATATATATATATTCCTATATATCTTAAAAAATTGACTTCTTGGTGATTAATTTATTGGCAAGTGTTACCAGCGTCAAGTAATTAAAAGAAAAATAACAAAACAAGTGCAAGCAGCACAGCTGGAGTTTCACTTTGTATTGGCACTTTCTTGCACTTAACTCTTTACATTTACTATGAAGACAGATGTGCACTCAAACCTCTCACATAGCCATATAAACAATTTCTGTTGCCAAATGTAATGTCTGAGATGAAACATGGTACCGTCCAAGCATTAATGCAACAATCCTCAATATACACTTCCTTATACCATTCCTGACATATACGGTGTTCATTCTCTTACCTGCATCTAAATAAACACCTGGAAATCATGTACACAGATAATGCTGATATCACATTACCATATTACGATAGCTATATAGACGATGTATGTAACTACAAACACCAACATATATTAGCGGACTACTCCACACTAGCATTACTCCCATCACACATGTGCATCTAAATGTTACAACTGAAAAATAGCATTACCAAGAAGCTTAAAAATGTGTTAAGTCTGGGTATTCCATTCAGTAGTTCATAAACCTTGTTTTGCATTATCACCATAATCACATGCCCAGTTAATAGCATAGTACAAAACCATTTATAATCTGTTTACCAATAACATAATAATAATAACTTAATTTAACACCTAAAATAACAGTTAGGGTCTCATTTTGTATTAGTACTTTCTTGCACCTAACCAGAATAACATCTCCAATGAGCATCAGTTCAGATTAATATAATTAAAATAAAGAAAATAAGGGTGTTAATGTTACTATTTTTTTCTACTGTGTGCTATACAGTATGTATAATATATATATATATAATAATGATTTTTTCCGAGTATAGCTCGGTTAGTTTAGTGGTTTAGCCATTTTAGGACAGAAACTAGATCAGATGTAGAATTAGGAATCATGTTTCAATCTTACGAAAGATTTCCCACATTTATTAATAACTCACTTCCATAACTGGGGAGATTGTTTCTATCTTGTTGTCTGATATTACTGGCTTTCTTTTTGAACGCAAGTGTAGGATTCTGATTCTCTTCCTTGATAAAGCCGTTTATTTGGCACCCCCAACCTGCGTTCTTCCCCAACACATACTTCTCATACGGACCTAAAGAATGTATCGCCCCCCCAAGACTTGTGTCTTATCAGTCATTTTTTACAGACAATGACCCCCCTACACTGGTAGTAATGTGTGATTTCTGGTTAGGGCGACTAAAGCAGGCCCACCACACCCAGGCACTCAGCTGGATGGAGGTCCTCAGCTGAGTCCACGTAAAACAACACTCTGTGACCCTGCATTACTGTAGTAGTGTGGCAGCTTACATAGAGAATGTATCCGCTGTGTGTAAGGTGAGAGTGTGAGTGAGCATGTGGTGGTGAGAGTGTGTAGGGGTGAGTTAGCATATGTTAGTAGAGTGTGTGTTAGCACATGTATGGTGTTTGAGAGTGTTAGTGTAGGTAGGTCTGTGTTCGCATATGGTGTAACTAAGTGACTTTATGTGTTAATCTATGGTGTTAGTGTGTGTTAGAGTGAGTTTGTATGTTAGTTTGTGTTGGTCTGTGCCAAAAAATCCTGGAGCCAGTAGCCTGAGGTTCAGCCCAGGACCTGAGTATATTGGACAGTTGAACACTTATTTAGCTAGTTATCCTTCCAGAATGAGGCCAGCAAGCGGCCCGCATTTGCCTAGTCTGGGCCTCCTGCACAGGTAGCCCCTACACCATACACGTAGTTGGTAACATAAGTATTTTAGATACACTGGAACAAAGCGTGGGGAGGGTCCACATCGAAATGTATCTGTACTTATGGACATGCTAATGGTTCCAGCAAGTTAGCTTTCTCATTCTGTCATCAACAGCAGATTGACTTTAGAAACCTGGTCTTTGTGGGGTGAGTGAAAACAGCAGTGGAGGTCTGGAGTCTCTCACACTAAATAAAACCTGTACGGACTTGTTTGACTTTTGGTACATCATTTACTTCCTTCTTACTGCATTTGATGTAGCAGAAATGCCAAGATAATGAACAAGAAATGTGATTCTCCGCATCTGTGAATGTTATGACAATTTAGAGCAGATCTGCCCCTCCAAAGAACGAAAGGAAAATGTAGATATTTTATGTGATACGATGAAACCATTGCTTGTTGAAACCCCTTTCTGCATATGTGTGATGTGTGTGTGTTTTTTATTGTGACCCAAGAAAAGGCTACTAAGCATGCATTTAAAAAGAAAAAAAGAAGATGCTCATGGATGTTTTAACAGTGAAGTCTTCTAGAAAATTGTAAGTCAATTTTTTTGTGCAATTAAAGGGACGGTTTAATATATAGAACTGTCTGGGATTTGTGTGTGTCCGTCCGGGTATGTGTGTGTCTGTTTATGTTTGTGTGTCTGGTTATGTTATGTGTGTGTGTCTGGGCATGTGGGGGAATATGTTATGTGTGTCTGGATATGTTAGTGTGTGTGATTGGGTATGTTGGTGTGTGTCACAGTATGTTAGTGTTATTGATTGTCTATGTTTATGTGTATGATAGTGTATTTATGCATCTGGGTATGTGTGTGTGTGTCTGTGTAAGCATGTTTTTGGGTATGTTAGCGTGAGTGTCTGTATGCATGTGTGTTAGTGTGTCTGTTGTGTTAGCGTCTGGATGTGTGTGCTAGCGTGAGTGTCTAGGCATGTAAGTGTCTGAATGGATGTCTGTGTGTGTGTCTAGGTATGGCTGTATCTGTCTGGGTTAATGTGTGTCTGTGTATGATAGTGTTTGTATGTGTCGTGGGTATGTTAATGGGTGTGATCAGGAATGTTAGCTTGTGTCTGAGATGTTAGCCTGTGTGTGTGTGTCTGGGTTAGCGTGTTTTTGTGTCTGGGTATGTTAGTGTGTAAGTTGGTGTGAATGACTGGTTTTGTTAGTGTCAGTGTTTGTGTGTGTTGGAGTTTAATGTCTAATTGTGTTAGTGTAACTGGGCATGTTAGTGAGTGTCTATGTGTGTCTAGTTGTGTAAGTGTGAGTATCTGTATATGTGTGTTAGTATGATTGTCAGAGTATGTTAATGTACTGTCTAGATAGTTGTTAGTGAATGTCTAGTTCTGTTAGTGTTTGGATGTGTGGGTTAATGTGAGTATCTGAGTGTGTGTTAGTGTTGTGTGTAGTTGTGTTAGTGTGAGTATCTGAGTATATTAGTATGTGTGCATGTGTGTTAATGTTTGGTGTATGTGTGTCTTAGTGTGAGTCTCTGGACGTATATAAGTGTGAATGTCTGGGTGTGTGAGTGCCCTTCCCAAGGCCAGGTTCTGGATCTTCCGTGATCCAGGTGTCTTTTCACAATAGTAATATGGGAAGGTTTATTCGCTAAACAAAAAAAAATCACACTCGACTTTGATACACTGGACTGCAGCAGCCCAAGTTGAAAAAAAGCAAGCAAGATGTGGGTTCATTACAAGCTGCCAGTGAGTTGAAAACTTCTGTTGGAGCAGAAACTCTTTTATGCATCATAAAAAGTCCATTCTTAACTCCAAAAGCAATCAGATTTTTCCCTGGATCATCATTACCTGTGCTAACATTCTCTAAATGCCTGACTCTACTAAATCCCATCTAGTCTGCCTTTTGGTATCATGTGGGTAGAAATCACTGCCCGTCCCCTCTGCGCTCAAAGGGGACAACTTGTCGGAACAGAAGGATTTTCATTGACCTTAATCATCCCTCAATAGCATCGCTGTCAGCAAAAGGAAAGGGGCGATAGAAAAAAGTAAAAGCTGGACATTTTATAGTATAGTTGGGTTCTATAATGAGTTATTTAATTTTGGTTAAAAAGGGGGTCTGGGGGATCACTGTTACATGTTTTTTATTCAATACTTTTGATTCAAAGGGGATTTTTACTATATTATCTGGGAGTATTTTTATTTTTAAGCAATTTTTTTTCTTTCCAAGGACACATGCCTTCACCTGCAACTTGAAAATGTTAAAACCACATAGAATACACAAGTGTTAGTATGACTTAATATGCGATCAGACCAAACAGCAAAGATTGTCTAATTACTGCAATTAATCTTTGATGTTTTATTTATTATAATGTATAGAACTAATATTTGAGGATATTCTAATGCCTTTAAGGCAGTTTAGAATTATTTATTACTAGCTGACGTTAATTCTATCTACATCTATCTAATGGATATTGTTTGTGTTCTCTAGTAAGGAAATTTTTCTATAAAGCTACCCAAGACAAGGGACAAATTATCTTTGTTTCCAATTCTACATGAATATAATTTATAATTTAAGCCAAGACATAGAATGCTTAAAAATCCATTTTATCACCAGACTTTACAAAACTTGAATTGGTTTCTGGATTCTCTCTTTATATTTTTATTTGGAATAACTTGAAATTTACTTTAAAAGTTCTTTATTAAAAGGGATGTAAATAATCAAATATGGCAATGAACTTCTCTAATTTGTTTGTTTTACCTACAATCAGAATACAACCTGAGCCATAGGGGTAAGTACAAGAGTGGAGGATGCGACAAGGCCCTTGCCTCAACATTCAGTAGGATTATTGGATCTGTTCTCCATTATATTGTTGACATTGTTGAGGTCATTAATGAGTAGCACAGACCTCCCTCACCTTCAATTACTTGGAATTACTCTCAGACTATGTTTCCTATTCAATAAATGTAGTTGCATCGGCTCCTACTCCTTCCATCATGGGATCAACAAACTACTCCAAGAGAAATGTTTATCTGAAGGGGGCAATAGGCATACTGGTCAATTATAAGGAGTTTGAACACTGAAATATTTTTTGGATCGCAGACTCCAGGTGGTTATGATAAAAATATACACAAATAGTCCACTTATTTGCTCTTTGCCTCTTAGTGGCTCAAACTGATGCAATTGGGCAGTACTGAGAAAGCAATCTTAAAGCATAAGGTATCATATTATATCTGTAGGTTTATGGGTTTATGTTCCACTCTCTGTTATTCCTACTCACACAACCTCATCTTTTTTTATTTTACCCCCCACCCCCTCAACTACAGTTATGGCTTACTGGCTCATGGTCAGCTGGAAATGGAGCCAGAAGAAAAGGCACTAAACATCCCTTTTCCATCCAGTCAGTGCTTACCCATGAGCTTAGCCTAGCTACTTAAAGAAATATTTGCTTTTGTTGCCCCCTGATGGCCACAACAAGGAACAGCAGCTGAAATTGTACCAAAACCTTGAGCCACATCTACGGTAACATTAAGCCTCATCAAACAACCTCTCTTACAATTTCGTGACACATTCATGTTCTGTTCTATTTTGATTCTATTAAAATCAGAAATCAGATACCATTTTGGAGGCACAATTGGAAATCTTTTCACTGTGTGTTTTTTTGCCTTCATCAGGTAAGGTTTACCTTCATGGACTTGTGCCTTTTGTCAATTTAAATTACTATGTTACTTTGTTTTCAAAGTCACTGGCCAGCTGAGGGCGTGTTTGATTAATGTAAATAAAGCTATAGAAATGTTGATTTGGCCAAAAAACAAACACCAGTGGGCTACCAATTGGGCAACCATGACATATTGGCTTTGTGTCTGGATCAATCTACTTTACGAAGCAATAATCATCATACTATAGCATTTTTGTGATTCTCTGTATTTAAATATGAAACACTTTCACCCTGTTGTAGAACACCACTGAATATGTTGTCATGTTTTTATTAGTGTCACCGACAACAAAGATGTTCATTCAAGACATATTTAAGATCAGGAGCATTTTAAACACGGGCAAAACCTTTATTTATTAAGTTGATTCTTGTAATAATTGGATTATTGGCTCTTTAAATGAGCTCTGATGACCTGTGTTTGAAAGAGCCCTTCGACCAAATGGAATTCTGTAGTCTGGTTTTGTAAAAATGTTTTTTCTTGTTACTTTTCTTGAAATGACAATACTGCCACCTATTGTCACTCTGCGCTGCGCAAAACATCAAAGCAAGATAGTGGTTTCTGAATGAGAAAGGACCGCATTCCCATTTGCAAGCTGTTTGTGTACTCTTCTGTTCTGACTGATATTGCTACAACTGTTTCCGATTATATATTTTTTTTTAGCGACAATATACTGAATTGAACCCATATGCGGAGTGCATTAGGGACAGCCTAACAACATATTCTGCTGGCGTTATACTTAAAGCAGAAGTTTAATATTTCAGTTTTATGCTTTAGCTGAATTTTTCGGCAGTGCTAGCATGTATGGGATACAGAATCTAGGAGTCTGAGCAAGCATAGATGACATATCTGCTATGTACATGACAATATTGCGGTTATATACTATAGAGCCAATAAATGAACCATCTGGACGTGGATATAATACAAACAATAACCACGTGAGGCTTCATGCTGGTGAGAATGGAGAAGACATAAGCTAACATAAAAATAAAAATAACATAAATGCAAAAGAAAACGATGATTCAGATAAATGAATCTGTAATATAATTGACTACATACAGATGCACCGAAAACTGGGCTTGGTAGTCAGAAACCACATGACATCCAGAAAGCCAAATATTTCTGTAGATTGTTTTATAGATTTCCTTACTATGCATTGGCCATTGTATGTAGGATGAGTATAGATAAGTGAAAACTACCATATTGATACTTAGCTAGCCAATTCTATAGGTTAGCTGTCACTGGACTGGATCAAGCTCCCAAAAAATATTGGTCAATAAGGCTGCACCACCACTCTTGAAAGCACAAGTATTTTATTAATTTCTAACAATGCTTTTATGTGCGACATCATGCAGCGTAGACCCAGTCCAGCGTTTGACCCTATTCTTCAGTGGCCACTTTTTCTATGGCCAATAGCAATACAAAATGTAAACATAAAGCGTCACCAAGTGTGTAGACTAATACAGGGAGAGTTGGTAAACTTCCTGAATTCAATATAGATTATGAAGGTCCGACCCAGGGGAGGGCTAGCACCTTTTGGCCTAGGAGGACAAGTGTGACAACACCATCTGCACCCCTCTTCACCATCTCGTCCTGCCCCAGCCTGATAAACTGTCCGACAGGCCAAGCTCCCTGTTTTCTAGGAAACTTTGGATGTTTTATACATGTGTCCCAGAGGTTTATTGTTCACAAATTGTCCTCATCCTTATTTCTGCTCCTTGCCACTCATACTCCACCTGCGGAAGCGTTGAGAAATGTAGGATGCGATAACTTACAACTGACCAGAGGACAGCTGCGATCTGCTAAAGCTTTGAGCGGGTGTCGCTTCCCCATAAAGCCTCCGACCGGTATGCTGTTTTGGGATGCAGGAGGCAATTGTGAGCAGCATCCTGGGATATTCAAGGTTTGGGATAGCCCCATTAAGAGTACCCAGGGGGACTCTGTTTTCTGTATACCAGGACATTTCAAAGCAAGACCTCAGCCGGAAGGGTACCAGGTAGACGGCTGGAATGTTCACCCTGGGGGTGGCACAGGGGAATGGAGGATATTGTATTTCACCTAGTTTTGTATGCATAAATACAATGTCCTGTTCAATAAACCTGAGTATGTTTCTCAGCCTACACGGTGTCTCGGCAAGTGACTGGGTGAACGAGAGCTGTAATCACTTGGCTGCCTAGTGAACTCTTGGCAAGGAAGACCTACACGATGGAGCTACTCATTCTCATTTCTCTACCCCTGATGTCCCTCTTTTCTAGAATGTTTATAGAGTTTGAAATAGTAATCAATTTGTCACAAAGTTACTCCTCTAACCACATCCGCTAAACAATCGTGTTCCTCTAGAACTTATGTCGGTGTTGAGGAGGAGTAATTTATTTAGGAGGCTTCTTAGAACCTCCGTTAACTTTTATCCACCCCGAAGGTTTTTTTTCGTGAATTTGGAGGCGGTTACCCTCTGCTGTAATTCACGTATAGAAATGTAATAAAACAGAGAGACGAGATGTTAAACAATGAAAATATGCCTGTTCTGGATCATATACATGAAAATAAACGGATCATTCGAAGAGTTCTTCTCCTGCTTTCTGCAAGGGATTGTAGACAGTTAACCCATCAACTTTTTTTTGTATCCTAAATAAATAAAGTTTATACTTGCCAAAGAAAGTTAGACCCCACACACAGACTGCTGAGCTGCGCTGACCAAGTCCAATGGCTGCTCCATGGAAGGCTGTTTAATTAAGAACAGATGTGTGTAATTGTTCTCCATCTGATATTCTTGCTTGAATCGTTGCTTCACCAACAAAACATCTGAAGATGCTGGGACTGTAGTAATAAAAGCAGATGTGTCCTCTGCGTAATTCTGAAAGAGCAGAAAGTGCTAAATCTCTAATTTCAGGGCTCAGTATGCCCTTTTTATATTTCCTTTTGGTTTATTTTTAGAGAAAGTAGCCGACAAACTGGGTTATGCTTTACTATAATTTGCAAATTGTTGAAAGTGTAACTATAGCCCAGGATTTAATATATTCGGCACTTTAAGGCCAGCGACCAGCGGATGACGTAAGTGCGCCCTACCCCTGGATATGAGTGGCGGCTCACTCCGTTTGTATGCTGACAATCTACCACAGGTGAGTGTGTGTGGCGCTGTCAGCTTCAAATACATTCTAAAACGCGTGATATCCTTTACTTCCTGTTAGGGTTGGTAAAGGAAACTCGTCGAGGTAGTAATTGTAAATGTAGACTGTTTCCAGGGAAAAGCTGAGAAGGGGAAATCACTTCCTGGCCAGTTCATGTTTCGGGTTTGAAGATTGGGTGACACTACTTGAACCCTTTTAATTTACTTGCAGTTCCACATGTAGCCACTAGGATATCTAGAGGAAATAGGCCTTTAGGAAGCATTTATCCCCTGGCCATAGTGGCAGTTTCTGGCTTAGACTTGCTAGGGCAGCTGGGCTATATATATATATATATATAAGGTGATCTGGGTACCAAATGCAGCACTGCCAAATGGGCTGGTTACAAGAAAAATCTCTGATCTCCCCAACCAGCCCATTTATGTTATGGAGGATGCTGTACTCGGTGCCAAGTTTCTGTCACAGATGTTGAGAACAGCGGCAGTGGAGGAGAATCCACTGACCTGTGTCAGGCCTAGGCTAGTGACCAACATAACTAAATTAATGTCTGACTGGATTAGTTTTCTTTCCTGTAACCCAATAACCCATGGGTTTCCATGCAATCTCTTGAAAAATGAGTAGAAGGCCATCACCTTTATTAATGGGCTTCCTTGGCCGAATGTCTTCAACAGTTCCCTGGATGTATCAGATATTATTGACATTTGATATTCCATCATCTGCAATATTTTTTGCAATTTACTGAGTGTATACAATCATTGTATTATTTCTGATTTACAAGAATGTTTCTCCATTCATGCAAGATACATAAATACATAAGGACTTCATACATAATGGAAACACTAAATATAGACTTCCTACTGACTATACTTTAACCTCACCCTCCTTGTACCTGCATTACTTACCTCATTCAGCTTATATATTTCCCCATATTTCTAATCTCGAAGACTCTGAGGAAACTCCAAGTTAACCCTGGTCACTGGCATCGGAACCACCATCGAGCATTATCAGTCTAGGTTCTGAAGCTATTACATTGATACGTTTACCACACAGGGAAAAAAAAACATATTACGCATGCTTTGGATTTGATATAGAGGTTCGAAGCTTGTCCTAAAAGTAAAATGTTAGTCCAACAGAAGAATAAGTTACTAACATATAGTGTACTACTCGTAGTTTGCATTTATACCTCGGGGCTAATGGGTCAACGACCACACACAGAAAATACTGAACTGTTCTATTCCATTCCTACAATAAGTATTTTATTCCACAAGGTTTGTAAGGAACTATTCAAGCCAAGTTTGATAGGACCTAAAGATGAGGTGTAGGTGGTCTCATATTGTGAACTGAATCTTACTGTACGTGCCGTTAAACCACTGGCATCTTTATCAAAACATCTGCTGGTGTTCTCAAGTCAATTAAACATTAACCTTAAAGTCTTCTACAGAAAAATGTGAAGAGGGATAATGTTCAATCAGCGTTGTTGTTTTTGCCTATTTAGAAAGCTACCATATACATATATATCGATAAAAAAAAACCGTATCCCATCCTTTTTACAAGTTCTAAAATGATAATATTATTTTTAAAAACCCAAGCTGATTTATTTACACTGAGCTTCTAGTCCTATGCTGCGGAAGCCAATTAAGGGACTGCTTATATACTTCTGATCATTTTCTTCAGCGTACCTGTTACAGAAACCGACTTAACCAATAAACTGTAACTTGTGTGAGTTTTTAACAAGCGGTTGCAAAATTAATTCCTGCAGGGGGATCCGGGGCTCCATTGCTCAATTAGAGTAGTAAAGAAGCAATGAAGAAACTAATTTGGTTTTTTAGATGTTATCCCTCTTAAGATGGCTCTTTGTCAAAGAATCAAAGATATATTTGGATCTTAGGATGCAATCTTTCTGTGCATACATACAGAAAACAGAATCTTCCTATACAGCAGTAAGTGGATCAACCTTTGATACCAGAAAGCATAGAAACATTGAATTTGACGGCAGATAAGAACCATGACTGCTTAGCCCTATAGCATCCATATAGATATCAGTAGAATAACGTAAGGCTTGGCCACAGCTTTATTGAACAAATATTCACTGCCTGGTCAACTTGAGGACATTAACCCCCTGCCAGCTGATTTAGCACATCAGGCAGTTACACCCAACTAATACACCAAGAACTTTAAACTTTAAACTTTGTAACCTGTCTGATGTCCTCAATATACCACCCTTCCCAATGGATGCCAGCGCCTAAGAGGACTATATGTTATCCGCAACTGCGGAGATTGGGAGAGACCAAGCCAGTGTGGAAAGATGAGGATAACATATAGTCCTCTTATGCGCTGGCATCCATCGGGAAGGGTGGTATATTGAGGACATCAGGCAGGTACACCCATCATACTCACCAAGAATTGTATGCTCGAACACATCTCTTGCTTGCAGCACTGGCTTGCATTGGAGCTCCAGAGAGCCTTATAAGATGCCCCACAAGCCTCCACAAAAAATGCTCCCTCTGATTCAATAGAAGTGCATTATTTCTAGTAATTGGCTGCTTAAAACAGTGAAAAGTGGCGATAAACACTAAGAGCATAATTGGCATTGTACTTCAACACTAGAGCCGCAGCTTCTCCTTAAGTTAAGTAACTTTTTTTGAGGTGCGGTGATAGAATGTATGTTAAAGAAGTAAGTACTTTTTGCACAAGGTCCCCTTTTATACGTATCACACTCTTCTGGGGGCTTATGTGTTTTGTCACAATGATTTACAAAGGATGTTGATTGTCTATACCGTTACAGTATATTAAAAAATAAAGAATCAGTTAATTAAAAATGTCAATGTATTTTTGGTATTCTTTTTAGTTGAATGTATACATTTTTTTAAGGTTCTATAGTAATTTTCTCAGTCATAATTGTGGATCAAGTTTTACAGTCCTTTGATTTTTTTTTTTTAAAAAGCCTGAAAACAATTATGCTTGTTGATGAGGTGTTCAAAAACCAAGGATGCGAGAAAACAAAATCTTTTGGAATTATTTGGTTTTCCGTTTGTAGGGCAGCAATTAGGACACCCCATGATCAATTAGAGCATTTCCAAATACTTTTACTGCAATTAGAAGTCAAGGGAATTGCTGAAGGTTACTTAGCTTCTCCAAGACAATAGGGTTTCGCAATATGCTATTGTGGTTTTATGTTTATAATGTTAAAAATGAACTATTAAGACATCCTTGTCATCTTATATGTAGAATTAAGTCTGAAATCTAATAATGATCTAATAGATCGGGTTACCATGTTCACTGTTAGTTGGGTCTTGGCTTATAAACATAGCTAAACATTACCTGGAATGGTTGGAATAGCTGTGTATGGAGACATGGTTAGGCTCCATGGGGGTGGGTCTACACATAAATGGGAGGGGCTAGCCCCAGACAGGCTTAACTTGGCAGGGAGTAGGAGGGGAAGTGATCAGAAACCTGACCCGGAGACTGCAGGTCAAACACGAAGAGTATCTAGGTTTGCTTATTGGCTTATTGGTAGTTGCTAAATATATTTTAAAGAGTCTGTTGTCTTCTATGTCACCCACATTTGTACTTAAGGCTTTCTTGTAACACAACTTGATTTAGCTTATAAGGTACAGGGGAGGAGGTTTCTTACCAGAATGTATAACTTACTTTTTGTTTAAATGGAAAAATAATTGTCAGATTTCTAACTTTGGACCACCTCGCCCTAATATACACAACTTTTCCTTGCAACTTCATTCAAGACTATAAACAATGGCTGCATCTAATAGGTATTTAGTACCAACTAGGTTGTAGTGTTCTTTACCAAGGCTTATCTATAGAGCCCATTACACAACAAAGTTGAAATCAGTAGATCTGTGTGTATGAGCAATGAGAGTTGGCCTCCTTAACTGCTTTAGGAATAATGTTTTTTATGTTTCATGCTATGTTCTATTTTCACAAATAAAGTACACTGTTCCCAGATGAGTACAAATCTAACAATTTAAATATATTGTGTACATTGGACAAGAAATAAAATGCATATCCAATAAATTTTTGATTTATAAAAGTATCACAGAAAGGCTTTTGATAAACGTCAACAATCCAGCTGTTACGGCTTGATTTATCATTTGTCTGGAAACGAAATAACAAAGGGTCTCAGGACAGCACTATTTCACTCTGCAATAGAACGAGAATCATTTTATCACGTAGGTGCCGCAGACAAAATACATACTTATCTGAAAGAATGGAACTCTTCGAAGCTGTGTATTGCCTGTTTTTTTGGGGGGGTTTAAATACAGTTAGCCAAAACTTAAAATAATATTTTAAAAAAATCACTGCACAAGTTAAAGTCAAAACAATACAATGTATCATTTATTTAATACTGCAGGTGTGACATCAATTTTCAAACCATTTTTTAAATAATTTTATGAACACTTTAACAGTAAATTTCCTACTTAAGAGGTTGTAGAGGGGATGTCATGGTTTGGCATGTGTGTAATAAAATGAGGGAGTTTAGGTTAAAGTTTATGTTATTATTATTTTCATTAAGAAACAGCATTAAAACCAACAGTAGTGGTAATATTAAAAATAATGACTTCATATATGATGCACAACCTATTCTACTTTAAAACATTCCTATGCCTAGGGAAGAATCCTTAATCTGGCCTTATTCTATATTCTATTTATATACTGTATACTATATATATATATTACACCATATAACCAGCCCAGGCGCTAAACCTTTGGTTTAGGGTAGTTTGATCTAGCATGGATATATGCCTGCAAGCCTTATAATCTGTTGTGTTTACCAGAAATTGCGTCATTAGTTTAAGTTTCACCTGCAAACAATTTTAAGTCACTAAGTTCTGTCTTTCGACTTCCCCATTTTTATAACCAGTACATCACTCTTTTTCTTTGATACTTCCCGGAACATTTACCCAAGGGAAGTCTTTAATGTCCACATTTGTTGAAAACACATCCAATATGAAGGTGTAATCATACTGCCTAGAAGAAGCATTTATGCAGATAGCAGGAAGGGCATGTGAATGTCTTACAGATGGAGCCATGATCAATAGGGTTCTGTGGCCAACGCAGCTATTAAACTGGCCATTTATTAGTACTGTGTATTCCAGTTAACTGTAATAGTTACAAGTATAGC
>VKOC01022355.1:0-37500 GCA_009364415.1 Spea multiplicata | reverse complement strand
ATATATATATATTCATCATTCATTACTTATGACAAATGTACACTGTCAGGCTGCATCAAAACCCTACAGAACCCAGACTTTATAGATGCCCTTACTATAAATAATATTTATGTCTTGATATATATATATATATCATATGATAATTTGTCTGAATAACCATAACATAAGGTTCCACTTCCTTAACATAATGTATATAGCGAGCTTCGTGTGCCGTTCCCATGTCCCAGAGAGGCTCGGATAGCCCACGACACCTTATGCCCCGATGCGGAGCCACGGAGGGGGGGTGTGAGCAAAACCCTGAGCGTGGCGGACAGCAGCTTACTAGTGTACGTCTCTCCATACCCCTAAGCGCACATCAGCGTGTCAATCTGATAAATAGTTTAAGTGACAGTCGTGTATATAGGATGCGATTGCTTCTATATGACCGTTACCTTTATTGTTATATATATATATATATATATCATGCCACTTTAATATTAAGTTTAATCAGGGAGGTGCGTGGGTTCTGTCATATCATATAGTCTAATACCCGATGTACTAATACATTCTAAGATGTGTTTGTTTTATGTTCATGAGATGTTTTTTCCATTTACACGTATGTTGCAGACGCTGGAAAGCGGATGAAGCTCGTATCCTGCGCGTGTCGGTCGGCTCCTTCCTGGAACACCTTTCGCTTGTGCTGCAGACCATGGAGAGATTTGGTCCTCCGGTAGCGGACTCCTGATTATTATCTGGCCTTTGTACTGTTATTTGGGGAGGGAGGGAATTGAGGAATTTCTGTTGGCTGCAGTTTGATGATCAGGGAAAAGGGCATTCTATATATATATATATATATATATATACACACACACACACATATATATAATATCTACCCTGTTAAAATTGAGCAATATTTTCTGTGTCCGTTCACCAGGGAGGATTTCAGAAAATAAGAAAATGGCACATACGTGGCTGGAGCTACATAATGTGTTTGATATAATCATCTAGAAGAGTTTCAGTTCAGTCAGGTGCAGAGATCTGAGAAATATGAATACATTTGTTTATTCATTTTCTGTATAATTTGGTTTTCTGTGTAAATTAGATTTCCCTCTTGGTTTTGTATATTTTGTATTTTTCTGATTCGCCTTATAGTTATTCTAACAAAGCTGCCAGGGCTACAGGGATTTTTATTATATTATATTGCTTTCTGCAATCTGAGTTCTTTGAGGTCATTGATAATGTCCCCTCCTCACCTGTGTGGCTCTTCATGGTCTCGTCACTCTTTCAGTGGCTAAGACTTAGTGAAGCACCTGAGCCAAATTTGGGGGATCCTGAAAGTCACAAGTGATTGAGGAGAGATATTAAGTGACCCGTTGAAGCAAGAGGCTTATTAACATATCCTTAGTGCCGAGGCCCACCTCACAGTGAATATATTACCACCCGCAGAAGGTGGGATTTTCTATGTTTCCCCAGTAAGAGGAGACATTCTGTCACCCATTCAATTCTCAAAACCAGGCACAGTGAGACCATAAACGCATTTATTAACACTTTTTGGACTGCGACGTGTATTTTTATTACATGTCTATTTTGAATTGAAACCGCTGTTCCCATCGCTATAAAGCAATGTACTTTGGAAAGCTTTTATACAATAATTTCAAATAACTGTGATTTTGGTGCAGGTGTGTGTGTTAGGTACATTTTAACGTATATGCAACTGAGTGTTTGTAGATCTGGAATTTTCCAACCAGTGTATAACAGTTGCCACTGTACCCATTTAAATGCAATAACCACCAAAGCCATTCCGACCGATAGCACTAGGAAGTGGACGCCGGTACCCGTGAGCCTTTGGTAACCCCTAAATCGTGTTTTCTCTAATGCTGCCTTTTTGGCCACCCAATGCCAAGGGACATTTAGTTGCAAAAGGTACACCTCATGAAGGAACAAGTGAACTCACATTAGAACTTCTTTAATAATCAAAGATGTTCAGGACGAGTACATTATATACACGCTATTATTAAATTACATATATTTACAGTAAAATGCAGAATACTTGTGGCCACTTTAACGCTATTCCAAACAGTAATTCCACTCTCTGGCACACAGTTGGATGGTTGTCCTCCACAAACAGGCAGCGCCCGCTCACGGTTATCTCGAAGCTTGTCAAAAGATGTCATCGTCACAAATGTCCAGGTATACATCAAAGGCTTCACGGTTACAATTCCCCTCTGGGGTGAAGACATATTTGTGAAATGTTCCATCCACGCAGACCGCTGAGGAGGAAAGATGCGGAAATAAGAAGTCTTGTGGATAATCAGGGTTGCTCTTAGCAGTAACTATTCCATAACAACGCTCTAGGACATTGAGTGCGTCTCGTTGTAGTTCTATAGCCACTCGAGACTCTCAGGGGGCTGAAGAGCTTCCAAAGAGCTCCAGTGGGTTTATCTTTTGAAATGGGCCAAGTTGACCCCTCATAATCCATAAACGCCCATTGACTGCTGAGGCATAACGTTACATGTCAGTAAAAGGTGGTTGAGAGAGCAGCGTTAAATTATTGGAGCTTTTATATATTTGCATGGCTTACCTATGACTGAGTTGACATTTTTGGAGGTGTTTTTACCAAATGCACAGATACAAGCGGATTCTGCGGGCACCGTGAAACTCGCTAAACTCCACTGTGAGTCCACATACTGGCCGATCATGGGGCCGACCTTCCCAACTCTTGCCAAGCTAAAAAGAAATAAAGAGATGTAGGGTTACGCTATACTCTGCAGACTGGGGGGGGTCACAATTTAATACAATAATTCATGTGATAAATATGGATTTCTGATACGCATATATGGATTGCTAAATCTGTAGGAACCGTTCTATAGGTTTACGAAGTAGACTTTATTTAAAACGTTTCTTTTACAGACCCGTTACGTCATACGTACGCTGAACGACGGTTCAATTTAGTGTCCTTAAGTGCAAAGATGTGCACGGTGCCTTTGTCGCTGGAACTGCACAGGAAGGAGTTATCGTGGCTGAAACTGATACTGAATGAAAAAGTACAACGTTAATAAATCAGACCATATAATTCACTTCATCGCCACCGCGGTAATGTCTACGTACCACACTTACCAGTATAGAGTAGCAGGGTCTGTTCCACGCCGTAATTCCACCAATTGCTCGCGGGTCTGGGTGTCGAAAAGTCGGATTAGTGTCCCCTTGCGCGAAGCCGATGCCGCCAGCGTGCCCTGCTGGTTGACGGCCAGACATCCCAGCTCGCTCTGATGGGCGTTTATTGTGAACGGAGCAGATGAGCTGCCTGGCTTCGCGTTACACAGATCCTTGAGCGTGGAGAGCAGATAATTAGACGATTATCAAATCATATAAGTTTCACGAGTATATACAGTCCTTTGAACTCACCACAAGCTGCAGGCTGCCGCACTTATGTCCCGGGAAAACCAGTAACTGCTTCTCCATACTGGGGCAGAGATCACACAAACCTAAGGATGTTCACATAATCAGGCAATGAATGCAAACAGCAGCAGAGCTTTCCGGCTCCCATAAAGTGGTCCATAGGCACCAAGGCCGGTCCTACCATATAGATGGCCTAAGGAAGACCCTTGGGATCCAAAGACTGTCTGCTTAGCATATATTTCAGTAATATACAATCAGAGTTTTATTATGTGTTATTCAGATCCTAAAGATATAGCAAGATATTTAAATAATGTTTGACCGAGTCAAGTCATTTTAAGCTCGGAGATAGCATTGTATTTTTTTAAAAAGGTTTTATTGATTTTTTTTTCCATTCTTCCATCCCATAGTCCCCATCAGCAAAGAGCTGATGCGATATGGTGGTCTGGCTCAATATAGTCCATCTTAGCTAAGGCTGATGGATGAAAGAGATGCTCCTGGAGAATATGGCCGTGTTTTCCCTTCTATTTTAAAAAAGCCATTATATTCTGAATGACGGGGACGATGGTCTATAGCATATCAGCTGCGGAAATAAAAACTCTAACCGTTAATTGGCACCGGTGTTGATACCTCTAGGATAGTTGGAAAGGTGAAAGCATTAATGTGTATAGAAAAGGACCATATTGCCAACAGAAACACTAAAAGCATCATATTATCATTAATACATATTACAGTGTGTGCGGCTTTCACAGCATTAGGAATATTGTACCTTTTGGGTTGTCTCGTGTGTCAAACTCAAAGAGTTTGGTTGGGTTATCGGGGAAGGAGTAAACGTAAATCCGATTCCTCAGCACAATGATGATCCTGCAGGATTATACGAGGTTAGATTTTATATCACACGGAGGTACGGGCGTGAAGTCACTTAATAAGGAGAGCACTGGAGTTATCTTATTACTCCCCCGACAGAGCCCAATTATAATGTATAAAGATTTGTTTTCGAGGGAATGACGGAAATATATCATGGGTATCAATGGTAACTACTCCATATATAGGATTGTGTCCCATGGTTACCTATATGGGTGGTAGTGGCTAATACAGCGAGGGATTTTAAACATGTATGAGACGGGCCGGACGGCTCTTATCCGTCGTTAAAACTCCATGTTTCTTTTGATCTGTATACCTGTGAGTTTAAGAAGCAGTCCCTAGCGGAAGGATATTGATGTAAAGGAATAGAAAGAGTTCAAACGTTAGGAAGTTTCAGACTCACTTGTCAGATCTCAGGCGAACGCTTAGCACGGGCTTAGTGAACGTAAATTCCAGGACAAGTTTATCCTTCCCTTCTCGGGAATCATCCCAAACGAGCACTGAACAAAACAGGCCCATTAATACAGTATAATACAGTATCATTAATAAATGACATTAAACGTGTCAGGCGGTGTAGATTCAGGGGGGGGGGGGCTCCCTGCCGTGTTGCCATTTAATTAAATGCTGAAACACAATCAATGAAGCCATTATAATTGTTGGGAGTTTGGATTTGCCTACTTGCTGTGCTTTAGTCTTTAGCCAATTTTGATGTATCCATCGGGGGATTAATGTTAATTATCACGCGCATTACAATACAAACGGTGGCCCGAGCGTCCCTTTCAGTACCTGAGATGTCGGAGAATTTGGGGTTACTTCCGCCACCCACCAGCGCCAACAGATTACACCGGTGCAGCATCTCAGCCTGGCCGACGCTGCCCACCTGCTCCACGTCTACGAGACAAACGGCAGGGTGAGAAGCGTTACACGGAGACCGCAAAATCCCTCGCTCACCAGGATTCCTTACCCAGGTGTCCTTTTTCCATAAGGGGTTCAATGTTGAAGATCCTCACCCCCGTCTCCATAGCACAGCAGAAACAACCTATAGCAAAGCAATCAGAATCGTTATATCTGTATCATCATCGTCAACCGGAACCCGCAGACACAGGGTGTATTAAATCAAAAAGAATTAATGCCATTTTGTGTATAAATAATCACAGGCTGCGGGTGCCAAATACCGACCAGCGGAACGGCTGCCAACGCATCGGGTCGTCAGCTCTAGTTTTGCCAGACCCTTACAATGTAGGGACTATAATGAGCGCTGCGGGAATTATTGGCACTATATATATGTAAGACATTGATAAATTATATAATTGCCCTCTTATGAACTGCAGCAGTGGCCTGTAACCCCCCCTCCCTCCTCCCCCTAGATTGCTGAGCATGATAGGAGTGGTAGTAATGTCACGGCAGGGCCTTTAGTCGCGGTATCTCCACTCACTCTGGTCCTGGTTGAACCTCAGCCCGTTCACGCCCCGTTGTTGTGTCATGGCTCCCACCGGCCGAGTGCCCAGCTGCCAAGAAAGACATAAGATAACGGTGACCACTTCTAAGCAGCTCCCCCGCCGAGCCGTCACCGCTTCACTCCAACGTACCTCTGTTATTGTCTCTCTACTTCCGTGTTTACATGTTAGCGGAGCTGAGTTCTAAACACCAGATACCGAACTCTGTCCACAAAGTAGGAGGCGGCCATTTTCCTGGAGACAAACTCCGTTTAAAACCCATGCGGTCGACTCCCTTAGGATATCGCTGATAGAGGCTGCAGGGTGTTTGGAACTCGGATACTGACAGCACACACCGGAAATAATGAGCTATGAGCTAACCGTTCTGCCATCTTAAGTATGGGAAGCAGCAAGCAAAATAAATTACGATGTTGATGCCAACATGAACATTTAAAAACAAATATTTGGGAAATATAGGAGATTGTGATGTGAAATCCTTCTCAATAAGAACAACTTATATAATTCAACAAAGTCATAATTTTGTGTACATGATGTTGATTGTAAGCTCTTTGGGGCAGGATAGGCCTGTGTTTATATCAGTATAATCAGTGTACATATCATCATCTTTATGGGAGGCTCAATTATGAAACACAAACTACATCTTTCCCTCAAGATTGTAAGCTTGCGAGCCAGACTCTCTCCACCTAATGTTTCGCTTTTTCAGTCTCTCAGGACGGCGACCGTAACGAAGGTCTGATTAGAATAAAATCCTATTTTACTAGATGTGGTGCAGCCCAGACTGCCTTTGGATGCGATTAGAGGGTGATACAGACTTCCACATATATCCCGTGTAAATATGCGTGATATGTGGTGAGCAGTGTACACTCATGTGCTAATTGCTATGGTATAGATGCCCATACAGTTAGAGCACATACCTGAATGCCTGTGACCGTCGTTGCATACCAATTGATCATTTAAATACGTGTACAAATTAGACACAACTGCAACATGCTAAATACCGTGCAAGTACACGCAATTTGTAATTTGGTTAGTCAAAACGTAAATAAATTGTGCTTTTAGGTTACATTATATTTTAAAAAGTAGAAAAATAAAACGATAGCCATTATATTACAAGAAGGAATTCTTATTGAAGCCGCTTATCTGGTAAGTTTGCTCACTTCTTATATTAGATGGGTTAATAAACCATTTTCCCCGCATGTTTTATGTAACTGGGATTGTGTGAATCATCGGCATCCCTGGATACAGTCGAGAATCTTTGTTCTATACAAAATGTAGCCTTTGGGTCAGCCTTAGCTGGCCAGTCCCTGTACAAAAGGGGCAACTGCCCTGGAGCCAGGCTTACCTTTGGGGCCCGCAGCAGCTGTCCTTAGAGCCCCAGGTCATGCGCAACATCAGCGCGCTCTGCAAAGAAGGTATAGCTGCAAGTCGTGGTGCAGAGCAGGGCAGGCCGCTGGCAGAAAGTACAGCTTTGGTTTGGGGACCCAAACATTTTGCATTCTGATTGGTCACCCATCATCTCATCCCTTTCAATCAGCACCACAGTATTTTATACCAAATGTCATGTTTATTTACAGTCCTTAAATAAAAGAAGGCATTCAGGATAAAAGTTCTGACACTGTACAAAACTCCGCTCCACCCCAAGTGTGCCCGGCTTTAGTCATCTCTTTCCCCTGCGTAGTGACATATGACATCATAGCTTAAGGTTACGCCTTCCTCGTGATCCCCTTGTAACTGCACCAGAGCGTGGCACTTGTGCTTGTCTCTATGCATAATTGTCCCAACCTTCAAGACAAAAAGAAAGACATGAAGATCAGACATGACATCACATCAAACACAATCCACGGCACTATGATCTGGTTGTATGGAAGTCGTTAAGAGCTAAGCTGGCCCCGCATAATGCAATGTGTGAGGGGACTTAAAAAATCTCATTCACTTGCCTATACATTACTATACATTATCAGCCAAGCTCTTTCTGCAGCACAAGCTCACAGGGGCTCTTCATAATGTAAAGTGAACTGAAGAAGCTGAACACCTTTAGTGAATAAACCTCCAGGCTTATATCCCACAGCATGGAATATTCAGGAGGTGTAACTTAAAACTCAAGGACGAGCCTTACAGGAATAATACACTAGATTTATTAAGATTTTAAAAAATATTTCACTTCTTCCCTAAACTTTATTCTGCGTGTGACCAACAGAAATCCACGCATTACCGTTTCTTCCATATACATACATTTATACGGACAAAAAAAAACATACCTGGCCTCGATGCTTCCCCAGCACCACCATTACACGATCTCCCTCCTCCTTGGGTATGACCGTTTCCAGCATATCCTGCTTAATATCTAGATGGGAAACCAGTTCATTAGTATCACAAACAGATCTGAAATGTCTAAGATTTAAGACTTTTTTCGGTATTATGTTCGTTAAAACTTTATACACAGTAACGATTGTTGTTAAAGCATATGTTTATACAAGGTTGGATTACCGCATTCCATAGAATAATTTGGTTTGCATTGTAAAAGTCGGGGCGCATGTGTATATAAAAGAGAAAAAAATATAATAGTATAATATTGTAGATAAAAGTAAAATATATATAAATGTGTGGAATGCACTCACAAACAACGTAAGTACAGGAGGCTCATCTGTAGTAAAAGCTGTTCTTTTATTCTCAAAAGTTCTAAAAATATAAAGCAAAGAAAACAACCATATGGTGCAATAACTTCTTATCTCTCAAATGCGCAAGTAAAAATGCACTTACAGAATGGTTGAGTTCAAATAGATATTTAAACTTAAAAGTCCGGTGTAGTTGATCCAAGAATATGCAGATAAATTTCTTCCGTATATCTATTTGAACTCAACCATTCTGTAAGTGCATTTTTACTTGCGCATTTGAGAGATAAGAAGTTATTGCACCATATGGTTGTTTTCTTTGCTTTATATTTTTAGAACTTTTGAGAATAAAAGAACAGCTTTTACTACAGATGAGCCTCCTGTACTTACGTTGTTTGTGAGTGCATTCCACACATTTATATATATTTTACTTTTATCTACAATATTATACTATTATATTTTTTTCTCTTTTATATACACATGCGCCCCGATTTCTTTCTGATTTCGTGTGTAAACGCCCAGAGGAGCGTTTTGGTTGGGTTGCAGCAGTGATATATGAGGGAAGTATTTTTCTTTTCTTTTTTTTCCTTTTTTCACTTTTGTTCTTACACGTGTTTTTGGGTGTTCAAGTTTTGGTTTATTTTAGTTTGCATTGTAAAAGAACAGATTCTTTCGTTTTTACTCACCTTCTAGGATGCGCCCACTTTCTGTCCGGCACACGCAGCTCCGAGGACTCGGAACGTCTTCTATCAGCACCTGCGTGAAAAGCGTCCAAGTATAACTCTTTTAGGTGAAAAGGCACTGTCAAATACGATGCTTTAGGCAATATTTTTAGGGGGTGCTGCGGGTGTTTTTGGGGAGGAGGTTAATGGTAGCCACACCCAGGCACACCCAATTCCTACCAAGCTCCACCTACTTTAATTTCCCTCAAATGCCTTGCCAATCCTATGCTGAACCCTTCATCGGATGACTGCTGGATAACAGAAGCAGGTTGCAAATAACACTTATAGTTGTCAATCTGTGGTGGGTAGGTGGGGGCGAGTTTTGTGTTAATTTACCTTAGAGTTGTAATATTTTCCTCCTTTATAATGCTTGTCAATGAATCGCACTTTCAAATCCCGACGAAGCCAGCTGAAAAGAAAAACAGGGAATAACAGTAAGGACTCGTCTCACCAGCGTGCCCAAGCTGCAGTGATATACTGATATATATATATAGCACTTCTCGTTTAATCAAATAACGTTCTACAAATTAGTCTAGACGCCTGGTCTGCATGAAGTTTTCTAAACTGTGTTAAGTATCATGTGTGTCCCCTTTAAGCCACCATAGGTGCTGCTTTGAGTTCTGATACAGATGCCTCAAGAATCAATGTGTAAAAAGTCACTGGTAACATCCGTAGTATTAAACTGAAACAATGGGAGAGACGCACGTAGAACCTGATCCACCAAGCCTACATGGATGGAAGAACAAAAACATTTTTACTATTTAAAGTAAATAAAGCGGATGGGCCAGAATCAGGTTTTGAAATGGGCGATTCCAACATAGTTCTCACCTTGGAGGCTCCTGCCTGGTTTTCTTCTTCTCTTTCTCGCGATCAGGACTCCTCTGTTTTGGTCTCTTGTGTCTGTGGCCGGAGTCTCCATTCCGACTTTGCTCCCTGTGTTCATCTCTGCTTCTCCTGTGTTGTTCCCCTTCTTCTGATTCCCGTTCCCGGCGCTGCTCCTCCTTAGCTTCCTCGAGATCTTTTTGTCTTTTAGCTTTACTCAACCGACCTTGGTGGACACAAAAGAAAGGCCTGCCTTAGTAACTGCAGGCTCCTAATATAAAGACTTAAACACTACAGGTTATACGAGATTTCGGTTCAAATGCAAAATGTCATTGACAAGAAGGTTGAAAGTTTATGGTTTGTTTTTTTTACAGATAAGTAAGATCTTGAGTTTGCACTGTGATACACCATGATGTAGGCATACCCAAGAACTCTCAGCTCATTATCAGGCATTTGATCCTAAAATAGAGGTGCATTCTAGGTAGAGATGAAGAAGAAAAAGAAAAAAAAAAGGAAAAATTGGGGGGGAAAAAATTCTGAAAAAGTTTAAACAAAATGGGAGTGTAGAATATCTTTTTACAATGATAAATAATATGTTTAGGACACGGCATTCAAACAATATCACATGCAAAGATGCCTTCAACTGGCACAAATAATGCCAGTTACTAAACGTTTCCATTTGCAATTGGTGCTAAGGTGCAAATCTGATTGGGTGATTGTGATCGCTCTCCCCGTCCAATCCACGGAGGAGGATTAGAGGAGATCTTTTGGTTTTTTTGGGGTTGATGGTTTCTTCATTTAGTTTGTTGCATTTGAGGGAAAGGGGAGGTATACCTTGTTGTCCCATTTGCAACAAAAATAAAGTTTTGAAAAGCAAAATTTAGTTTTTTTTAGTTAATTATTTTTCTGATCATTTACATTTTTTCCTGTTTTTTTCCCCCATGGCTTCAAAATTTCCGGAATTTTTACATCTCTAGTAATAGGTCAGGACCGATGAGTAAAATGCAGGTACTGTTCTTGTGCGTATTTAACCCCTTAATGACGGGCTCAAAATGCATTGTTTGCAATGGGTTTAGGGACCGCCCATTGTCCTTAAGGGGTTAATAATACTAACAACGCCAATAGTTAACATACATAAGAGATGTCTTTACTACATGATGTTATGACTTGTGCATCTGACTGACAGTAATATTTTAGAGGCAATTAACAACTAATTATGTGAGATAATTGCTTAATAGTATTTGTTTGAGTTGCAAATAGTTATCTACCTTTTAAGATGTTGAAAGCCAGGTGGCGACACAGTTTCCTTTGCGCTCAATCTGGAGATCCCTTGTGCAGCATAAAGCTGGATTATTCAATCTACCTACCGGGCAGCAGCCATGTTAATCAATAACCCGTCGGCAAATATGTATCTTAGTAACCAAATAATTAGACTTTTTAAAACTTTGCAGGATACACACAGCAGAGAGTTAATTGCTTTGTCTGTTCTTATCGGGAACCGGAGGTTGGGTGGAGAAAAGAGGCGCAATCAAAACAGATGAGGTTTTAAAGCAAAAGGTAACGTATGAGGCTGCGCCATTCGACTGCGGACATTTAAAGGGGCACACATGCTTTTACTTTCAATGAGCAATGAAAGACCATCCATGGTTTGCTTTGATGTCACACACTGTAATATATTTATATATATATATATATATATATATATATATATTAGATAATATGCTTCATGAAGAATTCTGGTGTAAAAGCCATCCCTTACTCACAGGTGCTTCCTCTGCATTTGGACTCCATGGCATCACTGAACCCAGCCGCATTCAATCCATACCAACCCACCACCCCTTCCATCGAATTTAATGGGGGACTAATCAAAAAGTATGCAATATATATACCAAGACACCCTGTTAGGGGTTAATACTTTCTGATACACATCTACAACTAGTGTGCACACTTACGCAGGGCAATCTTGTGACCTTCGCTTGTGGTAGCCGTCCTAATCTATGGTGGAAGCATGCGAATCGCATTAAGGGCGTGTGCTCACACCCTCGCATAGTTTTATTACTTTACCGATTGCCATGTGATTTTTATATTCTTTTTTTACTCACTTAGATCCTTCGCATATGTTTTGTATTCTGAACTGCTGACCAATCGTAGGGCGAACTGAGACACAGTGACCACGTTTCCCCCGATGGCGAGCTTCACCATAGCTCTAGCATTGTCAGGGTCAATGCCCTCCACCTAAAGCAGATACAGAGGTGTGAGTGAATGAATGCTTAGGAAACATTCACGAAGCCAGCTAGATACGAAGGCTATAACAAAGGATTAACGCCTACCTTCCCATAGAGGTTTTTGTGTGCGCCACTCTGGATTTCCACAGAACTTCCCGGCCCCAGGCCTTTTGCTTCTTCTTCTTTTGGTTCTTCTCCAGGTTTTAGGGGTCTGCGTGGCTTCTGTGGCTCCAAGTCCTGAATAGCAGATCTGTCGGCTCCTAAACCCAATCCTTTTGGCCGCAGCTTCTGCTCTAATGGCTTAACGTCTCTAGAAGCAATACACAGACAGTTTGTTAGGAATTTAAAATAAAAGTAATCAGTCAACAATATAGAATCTACAGCCATGTCCAATATTAAAACGACCATACAGATGGGGTCATTAAAGAGTTACTAACAAGCTAATTCAGGAGCTAGTTATCAAATCATAGGACATAGATAACAGTATCCGAGCAATGATTCTCATTCACACATTCAAACCAGTGACTCCAGCTTATTTTTGGTGTAATATTCAAAGCCCCATTAAGTCCAGCCAACATCTACTTGCCAGCAGACCTTACAACTCACTCTTTGAAGGTTCGTCCGATTCCCTCTCCTTCTTTCCATCCCATGCCCCTCAGCATGGCCATCCCGTACTGCTCCACAGGGACCACCTCATAGTCTGCAGCCTCTGCCTGAAAAGGAAAACGGCAAACTTTGGGTAAAAAAAAATATTACATACGTGTGTGTGTGTATAAAAACCTACTAGCAAATGTATAGATCTAAATTCCCGAGATTCTACTTTATCTCCGGCAACCCAATTACTGACAACATATATGTGCATATAAGCTATAATTCAAATCAATGTGTCTGCCTATATATATATATATATGACACGGTGGTCAGGACATGCACGCTATAACCTGTCCACAGCTGCATAAGGACAAAGGGTTCGGAAGAATTATTTTATTCACGAGGGGACTTACAGATTCTGGCCGGAGACGAACATCCACTTTGTCGCCGTCTTCGTATCCGTCAGGGACCCTGTTCTGCATGAGCAGCGGGATGCTGGCGGTCTGATTCTCCTCGGAATCATTCTCTTGGGATCGCCGTGATTCTAGGGGAACGACATGCTGCTTTACTTTTTGGAAACAGACAGATCTTTACCCACATTCTTACTTCCCATTACTTAGTCACTTAATACCTACAATTACATCTTCATTGTTAAAGATAAGCCAAGAGTCAAAGGAATTGTAGGTGAAGGGATGTTGGCTTATGGCCAACCCTGCTTTATGAGCATACTGAATATCATTTAAGAGACTCTGTAGGCATAAGCGGCAAGTAAAATGTTTAGGGTTACAATGTCACCTAAACATAAAACAGGGCTCGCAAAATTTCACCGGCTCCTTAACCTCTTGATTACAAAGCCCGTCCATGTATGGGCACAAAATGCATTGTTTTCAATGGGTTTAGGAACTGCCCATTGTCCTTAAAGGGTTAATAAATGCTGTCCCGGCGAGCCCTGGCTGTCATGTAAACATGATCTTGGTTATAAAACTCTTCATTCTGTCGATGTAAAAGTCATTAGTACGCACGAGCATTCAAATATTTTGCTTATTTTTAGATTCTGGGCACTATTCCTGAGATAAAAAAAACTCTCTGAAAGCCACTTTGGTTCAACGTATGCAAAAAGTAACCAGAGGTAATTTGCATTAGGACAGCAGATCAGACTATTTACACAGATTAATCAAAACTAGATCACTACATATCGAATATCAAGGCTGTAAACAAACATCACGCTGCGTTTATAATTACTATTATTCACTTAAATCCTGTATTGGACTCCGGCTAATGCGTTAAATATACGGCCAGACGCCTATGGAAAGCAAATGGTCAGATTTACTTCAAAATTGTGTTTAAAGCCTTTTTTAATGAATGTCAGGTTTTAATAGGCAACACGTGAGCTTTGCAAAAGTTCTCCTTGAACTCTTAAAGGCAGATGGGGTCTTCAATGTGAATTCCTTCAAAGGAATTGTAGGTGAAGGGATGTTGGCTTATGGCCAACCCTGCTTTATGAGCATACTGAATATCATTTAAGAGACTCTGTAGGCATAAGCGGCAAGTAAAATGTTTAGGGTTACAAAATTGTGTTTAAAGCCTTTTTTAATGAATGTCAGGTTTTAATAGGCAACACGTGAGCTTTGCAAAAGTTCTCCTTGAACTCTTAAAGGCAAATGGGGTCTTCAACGTGACATATTAAGAGACAAACTTTTTTTGTTGTTCCAATAAATAGAACATTTAATATGATGTTACATTTAAAGCGGATTAAAAACAGCCATAGACGCTTACCTCGGATGCTTAATTCCTGCAGCGCGTCTCGTCTCCAGAGACGGACGCAAACAGATGTTTTTTTTAACCCACTTGGGTATTAACTGTAAATTATTTGCTATTAATAAAGTCTGACTGTATGCTTTATTGATTACTATTTATGAGTCCCTTAAGGAGTTGGTATTCACCTTGAATCAGCTCCTGCACGGCTTGTGACAACACAGCATCTTCTTCGGTCTGTTTCGGGTCTCCATCCTGAGGCTTGCTTGGTTGGGACCACCGGTTTTTCTGTATTAGGGGAATCACCAGAGCCTTGGCAGCAGGCGCAGGGTTAACGCTGAAAAAGAAACCTGTGATTAGACCTTAGATGAGTAGAAACCTTGTTAATGAACAGAAACTATTAAAACATGGCTACAGCACTTTGTATAATATGATAGTAAGGCTGACTTCTCTCCATACGTTGAATATTCAGCACTTTTTAACAATAATTTTTTAATAATCTGTAGAATATTTAAAGACTGCACCCTGGCACTTCCCTGTATATCTATTTAAAAGATAAATAAATATATATTTATAATCAAAAATGAAAAAAATAATATATCTGCTTAGCAGCTATACAGAACACACACAGGAAACGGTTTAGCTTCTTGATGTCACTTCCTGTTTTCTCAACTAGTTGCCCCGTCTTAAATATCCGCTAGATTTCCTACGCAGAACGGGAAGTGCCATCTAAAAACGCCACCTTTAGCAATCAAAATAGCTACAACTTTAGCGTTATGTGGCTAATGATTTAAAGCACCAAAAACTATTCGGCTTTGGCCGTTTGCAGCACACAAACAACGGGCCATTTGTTTCATTGTATAATTCCGTGGCTCCTTGGGTTATTGTCTGTGGCCACAGCATCTGGAAACGGGCTGAATTCTACCCACAATTGAATGACTTTTAGATGGAGTTGCTTCCTTGGAGAGATTTTTTTTGTTCTTTAATAGATGATTATTCACGTCAGAGGGTGCCACGCATTTCGAGGTGAAGTCGAGACAATCTGCACAACGTACAAGATAAGGCGCTCAGCTATTCCACCGCCTGCCAGCCAGGGGCTGATTCCATCGACAGACTCACTCTGCTAACTTATCTCTGGCCCAGAATAACTTCTGAGTTACTCCCGGGTCAATTTAGTCCTAACAGGAACAGCGACTGGCGAACAAAGCAGTCTGGGGAGGGCGGCTTTCCTGGTGCACAAATATCTCAGAAATGCTATACTGGAAATAGTCAGTAAAGCCTTGGATCCAACCAGCAGAATGTGAACGTAGCTGGCCCAAACTTGTTGATGGGGGGGGGGGGAGGGGGGGTTAGGTATACCAAGGTTTTTAAACTCATGATGCATCCTTACTAATATTTGCCCTTCTCTGGCTCTCGAAACAAACGCCTATAACCACAACTGATTTACGTTCTGCGTGACATCCCATTGCCGGGAAGGCAAGAAGCTTATCGGCAAAAATAGAACAGGAAATCAGCGGTCAGGCGGGTCTTCAGTACAGATTCTAAAGAAGGAATATTACGATAACCTCGCTCATCCATTACTTTAGGAACTCCCTGTATTACATTGCACAATTTGCAGTTGATTATTTGTTTTTACACAAAGACAAATATATATTTGTAGAATTTATTAGCCAGGCAGTGTCAGACAACAGCTCTGAGCAACTTGGGAGGAACAGGGATTTGAGTCCTCTTGGCAAACTGCAGGGCAACGTACACCTTGGAGCAACTTGGCCTGGGGAGACAGACGGCTTTGGTGCAAGGAGTAAAAGGTCCGTAGGAGCAAGTCTATTGGTCGCCGGCAGGGGGCTCTTCTGGGATCAACCAATGAAGAGCAGCTGCCCTTTATTGGTTGATGCCAGAGGAGCCCTCCTGCCGGGAGACCAATAGAGTTGGCTCTTACGGACCTTTAAAATCCTGGCCCCTGCTGCCAGCTAAAATCGGCAGAAAACGAAGAGGAAAATTAATACGAAGAACGCATACGAATATTCACCCAAAAGGAACGCAGGAACGGGAGAATATTCGTGGAATGCGAAGGGTTTTTTTTCCAGAAGCGAACACAAAAAAACTCGGCCAGCGCCCAAGTCTAATATTTACGCTCTGCACAAAGTACTCAGAATGGCAGTAAATGCAAGCCATACCTTAGGGAAATACGGCTCAGCGACTCCTTGAGTTTATCAAACCCCCCGTATGAAGCGTTCTTATGTTAGTCTGCAAGCACCTTATTGCATTGCAGAACGTTATACAAAACTGTTAAGCCCTCCATGCAGCCCCACCTGTTTAACGGTGACACGTTCTTTAAAAATAGGTCCTAATGTCTTCTTTAAGGCTGCCAGAAGGACCTCCGGGCTACAAAAATGAATACAGGGAGATGACTTAACAAGCCGTGTAGCAAAGCAACGTGCAAAGTGTGGTGTTACCCGTGTGACACATGCAGGCTTTTTAGTTTTGCTCCCGGTTACTGTAATATTGGGTAATAACACCTTGTGATGCGTTTCTGTTGACTCTTTAGTGACGCGATGACACGTGAGCTGGCTGGAAGTGCAGCGGCCAAATCTTTTACAACAAGGAGAAAAAGAAAAGGTTCGGCGAGCCTGAGCTAGAACAATAATCATCAAGCATTGTTTGCCCTTCTATGTATAAGAGCCCTTTGCATCTTATAGCCAAACACCCATGTTGTGCGTTTGCTTGTTTTCAGCCTGTCACTAAGCACCCCGTCACCATTTTTCTGACTCCTAGACCTCCGCCTTAAAACTGGTTTCATTCACATTAAACCGCGCATGCTTGACTATTCCAGTAAAGTTGTGAATTGGAATATCTAATATCACATTTGTTCACCGCATTACACCTTAAAGCTTCCGCACCTCCAGGGAAGAAAGGAAAGGAGAAGCGATCTTCTTCAGGTGTACTGGTGCAATGTCTGATCCACTATATGTTGCCATGGCGACTTGCTTCCCGAGATGCTTCATGCACTGTCCAAATAAACGTTCAACGCTCCGAAATATGTACAAAGGAGGTGTTTATTGCAACACGGGCGGCACCGTTCCAACTCACCAGGGGTATGTGTTACGCCATGACTCCTGGCGAGGTTGAACCGTTGCCTGTATTACATTGAACACCTCCTTTCCACGGAATTTGGAGTGCTGAGAGTTTCTTTGGAGATGGAGAGTATTATATACAGGGGATGGGGTGGAGTCCCTGCCATGGCACCAAATTGACGCTGCCAGTCGGTCGCATCTCCTGCATGGGAACGGATCTAAGATCGAGGGAATCATGCAAAATGTACATATATTTTGGGGGAATCAATCTATGCCTTTGGATGAAAAAAGCAGAAACGACAAATACAAGGTATTACTAAGCACGCATACGAATTAAAGAGCATGCGCAGGCTGGGGTGTGCCTTTCAAAGTAGGGGGTATTTTATCTTGTGGATGTGGCAGAGCTAGTATAGTATAGTATAGTATTCCTCTCTCTTCCCGCAGCTGCACGGTTCAGCATAACGCAACATCAGAACCCCAAGCAGCCAAATGGACCAACGAAAATGGCGGAGCGTTTCCCATAGAATACTCCGCACAGCCGGGGGGGGGTAATAAGACTTCGGTTACAGGTCATGTAAAAGAAATGTCACAGCTCTGTGTTTAAAAATACTTATCGACTTATTCATAATTCATCGGACAGTCGGATCGTAAAGTTTCTGAATATCCGACACCCACTCTTTGAAAGTATTCATAATATAGATGTACATGGGGCTAGATGTGGAGCAGATCGCCGTAACGCTCATGGCCGGTCAGTTGCAGGCTGTGGAGCTCAGCGGCCCCTTTCTGTGATTCGGAGCCCGGTGGCCCCACTGCACACATAGGGCAGGGTAATGGGAGGTTACGGGGCGGTGGTACGGGGCAGAGACCAGCACCGGACCCCTGGATTTTTAATGGCAGCCTTGAATGCAGGAAGAGCCCTTCCTTTTAATGCTATGTATAGATTAACGACTGTCCTCTACAGAGATGCTCATCGTTAGGGTGACAGCACTATTGGGGGTGGGAGGAGAGTTGGGATACTCAATTGGTAACTATGGTTACCCCTTTACATATACATGTTCCCGCCCTAATATATACACATTAGTAAAGTATTTGGCTGTTAGACAGCCCTGTGTTACCTGAGCAACTCCTTCCCTTCCGCCCCGACCAGATACTCCCGTTTATCTTCCTCCCGGTTCCCGAGGTCCGCAGCCGAGCCGAGTTTCTTCTTAGAGCTGCGACTGAACCCAAATGAAATTGGGGCCTGAGACGAACCGGTAGCAGCCATTGCTTCCTCGGAGCCAAAGCCTCCTGGGAAAGCGCCTCACGGCTGAGCGCACAGCCTGCCGTGAGGTGAGGTGAGCTCTGGCGCGCTGCATGCTGGGAAGTGTAGTTTTCGGCTGCAGTACTGCATGGATGCAGATTATAGCCGAAATTAGGCTGCTTTATTTATGATCAGGGCAGCTTCAGGATTAAATCTACTCATTATATACGAGCTTTTATATATCACTACACTTACATGTGTATAATTAACAGAAAACATTATGTTCACCTAATACCTGATTAATATTTTAAATTGAAGTTGCACATTATTATTATTATTATCTTTTATTTATATAGCGCCAACAGTTTACGCAGCGCTTAATACAATACATAAATTCAAGGGATATGACAAGACAACATGTGTGTAATTGGAACAGTTCATTGGTTGCTATGGTGACTGCTACACTTTTATTTACTGCCAAAAAACTACTAAAACTTATATAGAAATATATATATATATTTATATATATTTGTATATACACATATATACTGCTAGGCATAAACTTAAGAACGCGTCAGCATGCAGATTGCATCATACCTGCACCACAATTGTGTTCTCAAGTTCCCTTTTGCGGGTGTGCTGTCAGCCCTGGGTTGCTTTTCTAGGGGCAGGTCACCCTGCGAGTATGTGCGTGTGTATGTGTGTGTGTTAGTTGCAAGGGGGTGACAGGGGGCCACTTTGCCTTACTTGCCCCCCCCCCAGCAAGGGACAGCCCTCCTCCAAGGGCACCATAAGCAAATTCACAACAACAAGAGCAATTTGTTTGCATATTTTGCCATGCATTGATGTCATAACTATGGAATGGAGCCAACAAATTCCTTGCAATTGTGCACAATGTATAGATCAAATATAGGTCTGTAGCTCTTGTTAAAGTATAACTCCCCGGATTTTTGGGGAAATCAGGAGAGGAATCGATGGCTTCCCCACTTTAACTGACAAAAGATGGCAGAGCGTGAATGATGAATCTGAAGCTAACGATTTGTGATATTTCTTAAGTCTGGATAATGCAGCGTAATTAATCCGGGGTGTAGTCGCGCCTGCGGTCTCGGTCTGATTCAAAAAAGGCTGCGAGTTGAGGGCAATTTTGTGATTTCGTAATCACGCAGCATTCTGTTCTAAAGATCTAATTTCCTGGCAACGCGCCACGGACAGGAAATTCACAGCGAAGACGCGCTTTGCCCGCCGATGTTTTTGAATAATTCCATGTTGCTCGTTGTATGGATCAAGTTCAAGCTTGTTCACGTCTCGTTTTGATTTCTAAAATTCCCTGAAATATTCTGTAGATGGTTAACACGTGTTTTTGGGGGTGCCAGTGCATGCCGCACTCTTCTGGCCCTCAATGGGTTAAACGTGAATATGATTATTCCGAACGATGACAGATGAAATCACCGTAAGCATAACCCAACCACCTGGCCTTGTGAAACGATTTGAATTCTTGTGATTTGAATGCGTGGGTTGCACGTGACTCTCGCTAAGGACATGTGTCTGATTAATAATAGATGTAAGCGATGGATCTACTTTAGCATCATAATATAAATTAGTAGATATCCAAAATAAATGCAGTGGTTTGTGGGTCATGCTTGTTACTAATATGCATTCCTGGGAAGTCTCCTGGCTTGACCTGGAGTCTCCAGTTGGAAGCACTGCTTCCCGGGGTCTCTGGGCCACTTTCTTCTTTCTCCAGGGCAGGACAGTGATATTTAGCCATGCCCACCTCCATCCAATTCCCTCCCACTCCCCACCCATGTAATGCTATTTGCGGCTGGCCACGCCCTAGTCCAGAGTTAGCTCCACCCTCACACAACTAACCCCCGCCCCTTATGTGACTAGTCCTGACCCCAATAAAAGACAGTCCCTCAGAAGAGGTTGAGCCCAAGCTAGCCTACCCTGGTAGCTTCTCTGAATCTTGAACTCGTTTCTATTCCTTCTGTAGGACAATCAGAGACATTCTGACCTCCTAGAAAAGATGGCCTACAGGGGAGGCATGTCAGACAAAAAGATTTGTGGGCAAAAAAATGAGTTGCCCCATCTAAACATGCACACAAGGGAGCAGGGGGCAACTCTAGAAGTCACCGCCAGGGTGCCCCACTCGTTATTGTGCTTACACAAATAGGAGAGAACCATGGGATGGCTCCCCCACCAGCTAGACACCCATCATGGTGGTCCCAGTCCTGCTTGGATGATGCTATAGACGACAAAAATGGAAACGAAGGTGATGGAAAGAGGTGTGAGGTCAAGAGAAATGGAAGGCAGGGAAGACGTGCTGGGTAAACAACTCCGGTTATGCAGCAGCCTAAAAAACATAATGCAGAAGAGGTCCATTTTCTTGTCTTCTCCAAAGTAAGAACCATCAAGAGTTGCTACACAAAAGCAAACGATAGACATATGTGGACTGGCAAAGTTTTGGTAGTGCCATTGGCACAGGACGAGCCAGGACTGAGCCAGTCCCAGGACACACCTCGTATGCATGAGATTACCTGCCAAGTAAGGGGAGTGCTCACTTGTATTAAATATGGATCCAAGCCAGGACCAAAATACCATTTGTTTAGAGTAAAGAGTAGGAGGAATATTGGTCTAGAAAGTTTCAAATCCACCATTGACAGCTGGTAATTTCTTGGAATTATTTATATTTTATTTGTTGAATACTTGTTTAGTGAATGGATCCATTACACCCAGAGACAGCTGAGTATAAGTAACCGGGCTGATTTCTCACCTAGCGCTGTTTATGTGGTCATGGTTTGTGCCACTTAAAAAAATATTTCACCTGGCAAAATTAGCAGGAACATTCTATTGGTTGCTATGGCGTTTGCACCATTGTTACCATTGTTGGCACTATCTGGGTGCTTTGGGGGTTTGCCCCAGAGGGTCCAAGAATCCGTTCTACACTCCATTATGCCCCTTACAGATAGCATGATTTGCTCCATTACCACAGGTTATATATATATTACACTCAATGGTTCCTGTGGGTGTTCAACAGTCTGTTACCCTCCTTGAGTTAAATCATTCTAATGTTTGTATCTCAAATTCTTTTCTGCATTTCAAAACATTTGAAGAAACATATTAGGAATGATACATCGTCGATGTATCTGCTACACATGACCTAGCTTGCCTTCAGTGAGTTGGTTTTTTCCCCAAATGCCGTTCTCATAAAAAAAAAAAAATCGTAACTACGACAGAACTTGAATGTCTCAAAACAGCTTCTGTTAGAACCAGATTCTAATCACATGATATTTAAATATATAGAGCTTTACAAGATTTAGTCTTCTGAATGGAGAAATGGAGATTTGCCCAGGGCCCATTCTTGTTCAGGGGTATGTACCGAGTCCCGGATTAACCCGTAAATGACGTATATGATTTACTTTTTTATACTCTCCTTTCTCTTTTCTTCCCCCCTCTATTCCCTATCCTTTCTCCTATCACCCTTTCCTATCTCTCCTCATTTCTTTCTTGTCCTTCTTTCTCTTTTTGTCTCCTCTCTCGTCTCAACTCAGCAAACGGTTTATTATATCGGTCTATTCAAGGTGCGTGCGTCTCATCTCGATGGGAGACGGAAAATGTCAAACTCATTAGCACTTGACCCACTTTATGGTGTTCACCGTTGAGCGGATGTGTGCCGATGGAGTCACGTCACTCATCTGACCGCCAATCAACAGTCCGGTTGGTCGACATGTTTGAGTTTTTAAGAGTTTGACCGTTTCTGGTCATCTCTCTTCCTCCTGAGGAGCCAAGTTGACTTTGTTGGGCTTGAAGACCATGTTTCCCCTCAAGAGACCAACCCGACTCTTCGTAACTAGCCGACATGCTATGCTTTCCATTGGATCTCGATGGAGGCTAGAGGTCACGTTGACTTGAGTCTCGGACATCTGACTTGACTGCCAACTCAACTCAACTTCACATTCATCGAACAGACCCCGTAGCCACTAGCCATGGAACACCAAACCATATATAATCTAATTAATAAGAGCTTAATTAGGAGATCGTTAGGAGATTGTTCCGAATGTGTAGCCTTTTGGTTGATGAGAAGGTTGCCCACCGACCACACCCTACAATCTTTAAAATAAATTTGGTCCCTTAATCTAATCTTCTGATCCTTCGCCTTGATAATCTACAGCCGGCGGCACTGTTGTGTGCACGATGGCCGTTAAATAAATATCCTGAAGGCCGTTGTACTTTTAACACTCCTTGTTTCGCGCCCGCCTAACACATTGCATTCCGGAAGGTCGGAGGATCCCTGCTCTTCCACTCCACGAGAAGGGAAGGATGGGAGGAGAGCGCGTCGGTTAATGTTTTCCCCAGACCGCGGCTTTGACAGGCTGTTTCATGTCGGAATTTGTCTGGTAACCATGGCGACGGGGCGTGGTTACCGCGAAGGGATTCCCTCCTTAGTTACTGGTCTAAATCAACCCCTTTGTGGCTGACGCAACATTCCGCAAGCAGGTGCAAAGTGACCGCTGACCTTATTACCAATGAGGTGCTACATCTTATTTCTAACGAGCCGTTATAAACGTGGCGCAATTACCATGGAAACCAACTTTTTTTTTACCGATTGCTCTATATGTAGCAATAATGTGCCCCTCCCCAAAATATCAAATACTAGAATGTAAGTGAACATACCGTATGTATGAAGCCATGTACACCCCACTAGATAATCTACTTACACTTAATAGTAATAATATTTATTATTATTATTATTATTATTATTATTATTATGTTTTATTGATACAGCACCAAAATATACCGTATATATATCGTTAATCTATTGAATTAGTGTGCTTTAAAAGGAAGGATACATTAAGAATTCTCAAATGTTCAATTATGTATGGACATTGCTAATAATAATTATAATTATTATTATTATTAATAATAATAATAATAACTTCTTTGCTGGCAGGAAGTAATTGTTCCAGTTGTTACAATCTCCGTATAAACCATGATTTTGTAAACCGCTTCCTTGCCGCAGGTCTGGGGGCAGAATCTGCTATTATTTAACTCTTTAACCCCTTCCCTGCCAAACAAGTGTAGAACCCCCGACCATTAACACCTCGCCTTCCATTGGAACTCTGCGGAGTCCCCGGCAGCTGCTTATTTAACCCATTCCTTCCCAGCGAGTGGCTGATCGCTGCCCTCGCCTGACCCTTTTGCTTACCGATCACAATGCGCGATAGATCGATAGGTGGAGATCACTCTCTAGCCACGTGAAGCCCGGGAGATAGCGAAGCGCAGGGCTAGCGAGAGAGTCCGGTGGCCAAGAAGTGTGGGCTACTGTATGTACAAGCCTTCCCACATGTTTAGTGAATACACCCCTGATTGGACCCGGCGCAGCCTCCTCTCTCCTTAAAGGGCTGCCTGGCAGCGGCTGGGAGTCACAGGCACTGTCCACACCCTGCAACCAGCCCACAGGAGCCACAGCACCCCGCCCTGTGACAGCGCTCCACGCCGCCTGCCCCGCTCCGCTCCACACCGCCAGCTGCCCTGCCCTGCCCTGCCCCGCTCCGCTCCACACCGCCAGCTCCTGCCCTGCTCCTGCCCTGCTCCCAGCGGCGCCCCTTCTGTGCCAGGATGTCGGACCCTGAAACTGCCCAGAATGCCGGCTGCATGAGCCAGATGCTCTCCTACTCCAGGACCAGGAAGGGAGCCATCCTCCTCTCGGAATCGGTGAGACCCAGCTGGGTTTATTCTGCACTGAACCCTCCGCTCCCCCCTCTCTATGAGCCCACGATTTTTCTCTTTCTGCCATTTTCTTTTCTAAAATATTACCTTAATTTGTGCTATAAACTACTTTTCTTATTCTTAGCGAAATCTGTTGGTAGCCCGGTTTCTTGTTATTTCCCACCACCTCCCTGTGCCCCCCCCTCTCCACCCAACCTCCTGTGCCCCCCCTCTCACCCACACTTCCTCGTCGCCCCCCCTCTCCCACCCACCTCCATGTGTCTCCCCTTACTCACCCACCCCTCCACAATGTGTCTCCCCTCTCCACCACCTCACCTGTCGCCCCACCCCCTCTCCACCACCCTCCCTGTGCCCCCCCTCTCCACCACCTCCCTGTGCCCCCCCTCTCCACCACCTCCCTGTGTCTCCCCTCCACCTCTCCTATTTTAGAGTCATTCCCTCCTTTTATTTTTACACGTTCCCTTTTTATCCCCCCCCTCGTGGATCTCTGGTGTCAGTCCTCCTGTTCTGGGACACTGGCAAGCCGGCAGCCTGTTATACTGGGAGGCTAATGGTTTTTAACTGGCCCAGTTACCAGCAGATCAATAGCTTCGTGGCTTTTGTATGTAAACAGTGCAGGACCACGTGAACCATTAGCCCAGGCTGCCAGGACTGCTTATGGAATGGCAGTAGCTCAGCTGCTGCAGAACATCTTGGACAGGGCAGCTGTCAGTTGATTAGTACCAGTACTCTGCTATACTGTCTATGATGACTTTAAAAGAATTCGGTGTAACAGCCCAAGAATGAAGCCCCGCGTTCGGATTCTGCAGAGGGCATCTTTGTTTTGTGTTTTGCATTGGCAGGATTAACCCTTTGCTCATCAAGAGTGACTGCCAACTCAACTCGGTGAGAAATGAATCTGAGTGAATGCGTGCATGCGCCGGTTAAAATGGGTCTACGATTTCGGAACCAAAAATCATTTTGAAGAATAGAATTTTGATGTTAGAAAAAAGCAGTTTGGCCCATCTTGCCTGGATGTTTTTTTACTGCTCAGTGCTGAACAGATCAGTGCTTGTTCCCGTCTTAGACTCAGCCTATCACATGCATGTTTAAATAAACGTATAGTATTAACCTCTACCACGCCTGCTGGGAGGCTGTTCCACTTATCTACCACCCTCTCAGTAAAGTATAAAATTGCCCTTAGATATTATATTATGAAATGAGTGCTGATATTCACCCGTCTACCCCCAATCCTACCTGTTGCTACTAGTTGGGTAAACAAACCCCCCCCTGGGGCGGAAGCAGTTAAACTCCCCATACTCCCACCTAGTGGTTTGTAGAACAGGCATCTCTCTCAGACGCTGTACGCCGGGGCCGCTGGAAAGAATGAGTAACCAAAAAAAGCCAACTCCTTCCTGACACACCCAGCCTACTCTTACCGAGTGCACTCACACCCTAAACATTGCCAGATTCTCACTCCCAAGGCTCTTATTTTCCCTACGGGACCAAAGTCCTTGAGTTCCTTTGCGCGCACGCACATCTCTCTCTCCCTGCGGAGAGGTGTGACGGGGCGGTGTACACATGTATTGCTTCTCTGTATTCACCGCGTCTTCGTCAACTAAAGCGCGCTTGATGCGGATTTCCCGACCTGAAGTGTATCGTGTGATCAGTGCGGCGACAGGACCCGTACGCACCACCGTTCAAAAGTTTGGGGTCACTTTGCTGTTTTTCACGGAAAAATTCTAGCTGTAATATAATTGCAAACTGGTTTTCTGACGATTAATTAGCCTTTTAATCTTAAACTTGGATCAGTGCACACAACGTGCCATTGGAACACAGGAGTGATGGGAGTGATAAAGGGCCATCGGGACAGGGGAGTGATGGGAGTGATAAAGGGCCATCGGAACACAGGAGTTATGGGGGAGGATTTAAAGGGCCATCTGAACACAGGAGTGATGGGAGTTGATAAAGGCCATTGACACAGGAGTGATGGGAGTGAGTAAAGGGCCTCGGAACAACTAGGTAGTTGAGGGAGTTTGATAAAGGGCCATCGGTGAGCAGGAGTGGATGCGCTGGTCATGATAAAGGGCCATCGGAACACAGGAGTTATGGAGTGGATTAAAGGGCCATTGCGAACACAGGGAGTGATGGAGTGTATAAAGGGCCATTGGACACAGGGGGTGATGGGAGTGATAAAGGGCCATCGGAAGCACCAGGAGTTATGGGAAGTGATAAAGGACCATTGGAACCACGGGAGTGATGGGAGTTGATAAAGGCCATTGGAACACAGAGTGATGGGAGTGATAGAGGCCATTGGAACACAGGAGTGATGGGAGTGATAAAGGGCCATTTGGAACACAGGTGAGTGAGTAAAGCCTTGGGACACAGGAGTGAATGGGAGTGATAAAGGGCCATTTGGAACATAGAGAGTGATGGGATGAATGAAGGGCCATGGGACACAGGAGTGATGGGGAGTGATAAAGGGCCTCTGTTCGCCTATGAAGAGATTCCATTAAAAACCAGCTGTTTCCAGCTGCAATAGTCATTTACAACATTAACCCCGTCTGCGCTGGATTTCTGATCCATTTCATGTTATTTTAATAGAAACTCCTTCTTTAATAAATAAGGACATTTCTAAGTGACCCCAAACATTTGAACATTAGTGTAGGTGCTACTAAAAAAAAATATTATGTGAGTGTCATTTTTATTTTTCCTGTCTTTGTTTTTAAATATGAGGTCTGTGCCCCCTTCAGCTGACATCTTTCTCTATTTCTACAGTACATTTTTCTTCTAACTAAAATCGCATAGAATCGGTTTAACAATATAGTGTAATATTCTGTCTCAATTAGATTGGACCGGTCATCTGTAACGCCGGGCAAATGCCAGGTGGGCCAGTGGCCAAGAACGTCGATCTGCCTCCATCCCCCCCCCGCCTCGCCACTCGCCTCATGGGTCGATTAAAAATGTGTTAGCAGTGAAGTGTCTGTGCTCGTTATCACAGTGCGGCCCCCCTCGGCTGACGGGATTCACGTCCTTAACCTTATTTCACCCACTGGGTGGCCCTACCACGTATCCGCCTCTTCAACCCGAGATTAGAAATGGTTTACAGCTCTCCACTTTAATAGGCCGATTGTCTGTCTTTTATAGGCCTGTGGATTTTAACCCCTTAAGGACAATGGGCGGTCCCTAAACCCATTGAAAACAATGCCCGTACATGTATGGGCTTTGTCATTAAGGGGTTAAAGGGGAACTGTCTCCTCTCACCGGTTTTATTATGTGCATTCATCAAAAATACTTTGTTCCAGCTACGAACATAACCTCAACGTCCAATCACAAAGCAGACAGCACAGCAAAGCTCCCAACTGTCCTTTTTAGGAGTTGCAGTCCCTCTTTGGAACCCGAATCTCATCTGTCGTTCTTTCCTCTTCTGATGTTCTTGTAGGAGCTCAGAATGGTTGCTGGGTACGAGTGTAATCGAGGGTTGCACGTTATTTAACGCGTATGTGAACAGCGTAAAACGTACAGTAAATTAAATTGCGTAACATAAAAATAAATCGGTTACATAATAAATGGGCCACAATGTTGCGTTAAAAGGTCTTTCTAAAGCGACCAACCCCACCTCCCGATAACACAGATGTCTCTCTGACAATCTGAAACATTGGGAGGTATGATGCATGGCGTGACAATGGAAGATCTACAGTGAAAATATATACATTGTATCATTTATCTAAATATATAGTGTCTATACCCGCTTACATGTCCAGAGCACGGTGGTGTATTTTAACTGTAACTACCCTTGTCACGAGACCCTTGCAGAACACCACAGAATCCCAGTGTCCTGTGTAGATTAAATGTTCAGCCCTCGCTCCTTGGTGTGTGGATACCTGGGGGGTTTTTCCCTCTCTGCGTGTAAAGCCACCTCCATCAGACTCTTTCATAACGTAAACCCGTATTATTATTATTATTATTATTATTATTATTTTTAATGTTCAGCCCTCGCTCCTTGGTGTGTGGATACCTGGGGGGTTTTTCCCTCTCTGCGTGTAAAGCCACCTCCGTCAGACGCCTCATAACATAAACCCATATTATTATTATTATTATTGTTCACCTCTGTCCTTGGTGTATGGGTACCTGGGAGGGTTCCCTCTCTGTGTGTAGACCCTCGTCCATCAGACTCTTTCATAACGTAAACCTGTATTATTATTATTAATGTTCATCCTTGGTATGGGTACCTGGGGGGTTTTTCCCTCTCTGCGTGTAAACCCTCGTCCATCAGACTCTTTCATAACATAAACCCGTATTATTATTATTATTAATGTTCAGTCCTTGGTGTATGGGTACCTGGGGGTTTTTTCCCTCCCTGTGTGAACCCTCCTTTATCAGAATCTTCCATAATGTTAATGTTTTTTTTGTTTGTTTGTTTGTTTGTTTTTGCAGGTGCTCTGCCTTATAATCCTGATATGTTTTGCTGCTTCCCGGACCCCAGGATACCTAGGAGTTGCCATCACAGAGCTCATCTTCTGCGTTATTTTCTATATTATTTTTGCTGTTCAGTTCAATCAGCAGCTTCAGTTTATTCACTGGGGCTGGACGGTGAGTAAATCCGCTCGGGGTGGGCACTCACTGAATGTCACATTGAAGTGGACACTCACTTGGGTCATAGTGGAGGGGACATCTAGACTATTGCTGAAAGTGAGGAAAAACCCATACTCCTATTAATTACTGACATAACTCCCAGGGAACAAATCCATTAATTGCTCAAATGCACCTACATATTACTGATGTTAGCTCAGGTTGCTGCCACAACTGAAGCTCATTAGAGCCAATGTGATACAGATTGGTGTATGTTTGCTGATCTTTCTTTAGCCTGTGCAAATAGAGTATATTTGTTTTGGCTTACAGCCAACAATATGCATCACGTCCTTAAGTTAAGTCCTAAACAAAAAATAAGGAATTACATTAAAGTGTCAAATATCAGGATGAAAGGGAAAATATATGTCCGGACCAGATGTGACTGGCATATAATTTAGCATTGGCGTGGCATTAAATTTTTTTTATGGTCTAAAATCTATCCATTTAGGTTTCGCTAATAGTGCGCCCAGCCCCTTGAATCACTTAGAATGTATTATTTATGGATTTCTATCTAGCATCTTTAGCGGTCACTATTTATCGTAATTTCTTATTACTATTTCGAGTTTAATGGGGAAAATACGTATTTTTCAACCAGCTTTAACACCAGTTAAGGTTTAGATGGGTCATTGTGGTCGAAGCCCTGCGATTGGTCCTGGTAATGCTGATTTAGCTAGAAGCAGTAGGTGCCAGACCTACAATCTCAATTATATTATATATATATATGTATGTATGTGTTAATATTATTTGTTCATACTATGATAATGAAACAACTACATTTCCCCCGAATCAGGATTTCCTTCGTGCTGCCATCGGCTCTGCATTATTGATAATAACTTCAATTATCTCTCTGGTCCGCGGAGGTGATGGAGCCGCCATTGCTGGAGCAGTAAGTGATTTTTAACCCATTAACTCATAATCCTACGTAATCTTGTTCAACCACTTGTCAAACTGCAGCCGGTGACCCCTTCTAGTTAGGAAACAATATACGGAGGTAGAGAAGTTCCGCTAGTTAATACGTTTTGGTTATTCGACTAAATAGAAAATAAGATATTTACAGTTAAAGGCTTGCCCTTATGTTTTCTGTTTCTTCTTCTTAGTCCCGAAAATAGAAGAGGGTTTGATGAGTGCTGAGAATGCCCAAAGCACGAGTTACAACAGATATAGGCTGATGCATTTACTAGAAATATCTCAAAAACTGCTGTAAACGGAGATTTATTTGCTTCATTCATTACCGTGTTGGCCTGATTATAGGCCGCTTATAGTTTGGCGCTATTTTAAAGAAAAATGTACTTTTTAAAGAAAAAATACACATTAGTGGAATGGTAAAACAGAAACTCGGAGAACCAATAGCCATTTTAAGGTCCCTCTTAATTCATAATGCACCTTACAGATATGCTACTCTGCCTCCCTGATATGCGACTTTGCCCCCAGATATTTTATACCCCCTAAATGCAACTCTGCCCCCCATGAAAAGCCTTATACCCTCCTATTTGCCACTCTGCCCCCCCAGACTTGTCCCCCATGCTCCAGACTCCCAGGTGTCTAGTGGGGGCAGCCGGTGGACTTCTGCATGCCACTTCCGCCGGAGCTTCTATGGCTGAGCACCGGAAGGTCATGTCAAGTGCCGGCAGCAGCGGAGGCTCCAGGTCCCCCGCAGCGCTAAATGTAAAAGAAAAAAAAAAACACCCCCATGTCCCGGGCGTCGGGCAATACGAATTGCGCTAAACCCCGATTATAGGCCGCACCCCAACTTCAAAGACTATAAATTAGAGGAAAAAATAGAGCCTATAATAGGGCCAATCGGGTTGAGCTATAGGCTCCCAGTTTATAATAAATTATGACAATTTATTTGACGCATTACTAAAATTGGTAATTATCGAATGTTGTAAAATATATGTATCATTAAAAAAGTGGAAACGCGTGGAAAACGTTAATGGATAGGCATTTGATCCTTAAAAAACTTTTTGAAGTTTTTTTTTTTTTTTCTTCATTCCATTCGCCCCTTTAAGTACATATCTGTCGTATTTTATGTAACGTAGTAAAGTTTACAAGTTTGTGTGAAAGTCCTACCAACATCTTCATTTCTGAACCTTCCCTCCACAGGTATTTGGACTTCTCACCGGTATACTGTTTGCCTACGATGCATACACGACATTCCCCCAGCTCCGGAGGACACACGCTCCACCGGCAACCGGTAAACACAATCTTCTATATGTAATACAATCATAGCCAAGCTAGATAAGACATTTATTCCCCTTTAGCATATGGATCCTCCAGCATGACCTCATAGATGCGCAGAAGTCATAAATTCCTTGCAGCAATGTGACAAGTCCATGCTTAAGTGTGAAGATATCTGCTGTATTTATCATTAAAGGCGCCGTTCCACTTAATGAGCGTCAGAAACATAAGTCCTAGTACTTTCGAAAGACCAAACCCTTCCGAAAAATAATTCTTTAATATAAAATGTTTTATTCATAACACTTATGTTTGTCTCAGTAGAACATCATCTGTATAGTTGCAATGTCCTAACACTGTCTGTTTTTTTTTCTTTAGAACCCCAAGATAGCCCTTAAACCTCAGAGCTACAAAGTTGACAGAGCCCCCTCGGTCTCGGTTGCAGAAAGAGCTGCGTTCTCCATGGAGATTTGACCTTGAAGGAAAGTCCAGATCTGAAACACGGAGTCTACTTTACAACGAATTACATGAATTTGTGCATACATGTATACATGTATTCAAAACTAGAAGCATACATATATCAGAAGGTGACAGTGAATATGTATGTGTATGAATACTGTTTTTTAAAAAACATATATATATAATTTGGTATTGTTCTGTCATCTGTGTTATGTCTAATTTAGATAAAAACATAACTTTTAAAACATTTGAACTTTTTTTTTAATACATTTCTCACAACAGAATTAAAAGAAAAAATGTTGATACTATTGTGTTTTATTGCGTATCATGGATGATGGAAACCAGAATGCTCACAAAGAGACAACAAGACAAAATCTGCCCTCTTCACACCTTCATGGTCCTCTAATATGCTGGATTTCTGACATAAGCTGGAAACATTGGCGAGGGACTTCTTCAGAGTAATATGGCCGGGAAGGTTCTTGGTAACGTTGTCCACTGGGCTTATTGGCTACTGTATTGGGTCACGATAAAATGCGGTCTCTTGGGTGCGGAGGTAGGGTTTGAGGGGGGAGTGTATCGTGGTGGTCTCACAAAGGGAGGCAGGGGAATGGGTTCTCCTAGAAAGTAACCCTCTTCATCATCATCAGAAGAGGAGGATGTGAAAGAGGAGTAGGAGAAGCTGATTTGTACTTTAACTCAGAGCCAAGAGGTATCTTGAATGTGACTCTAGAAGATGTCCTAGTCTGCCTTGTTAGGTCAGGAAGAGACCGTCTTTGGGAACAGTCACGTGAGAACTCAGGGGGAACCCTTCTTAAACTGGAATGTATGGAGCGTGAAAGGGGAGTCTGCAAGTGGAAGGTTTGGCTTATTCCAGACTGATCTATCATGGACACAGCTCTTCTGCCTCCTCCCATCCTGCGCTCCCGAAAGCTCTCCTCTTCTGGGTCATGGTTTGTAGAGATGCCTACATCTCTTGTCTCCTTTTGCGAAGGCATCTCAATGAATGCTCACTGGGCGTCCGTGTCATACTGCAGCTCCGAGAGCAGTAAATCTGCCCATGTCGAGGTAGGAAAGGTCTACCTAGAAGTGCTATTAGTACACAACATGTGTTTAACCCCTTAATGACAAATGCATTGTTTTCACTGGGTTTCGGGACCGCCCATTGTCCTTAAGGGGTTAATACAGTGGGGTTTTTTTTAAAAAAAATCATTGTTGTTACTCTTATAATGTACAGAAAAGGCACACATTTCACTCCCAACCTCCTCCTGAGTTATTCACAAGTTATAAAACAAGGTATAAAAGTAACACTTTGTTAACCCCTTAAGGACAATTGGCGGTCCCTAAACCCATTGAAAACAATGCATTTTGAGGCCGTACATGTACGGGCTTTGTCATTAAGGGGTTAAAGAAAATGCTTCCTGTTATCTCAGAGGAAGAAAGGTTGTCTCTAGAAGATTGTCCCTAAGACAGAATGATCGAGTTCTATGGAGGACGGTATCTATGCACAAGTTAAAGAAGAACTTGACATCAGAGAGGAAATAAACGACAAAAGTCACAAAAAGGATGCGGTGACCTCTTTCCAGTAGACAATGTCTACTGCTATGGTTTGAAGGCTTCCTACTGCTCAGAGCAGGCCAGATAGCTCCTCCAGCTTCCAGGAGATATATAAGGGCATTGCGGTGTCCAGAACTAGACTGGCCATGGGGCAAACATAGAAAATATCTTGAGTTTATGTTTCAATTACAGAAATTACTTAAACCGGGTTCTGGAGCAGATGAGTCCTGGCCTGTTGACTTTTGTTGACAATGCCAAGGAATAAAGATGAAGATTAGCAGAATAGGGGACGGTCAGGTGTACGCTGCTTAACCGTTTTATAAAATGTTAAAGGCAGAATGTAACATCTCAGACTCGACATTTACTTGTTATAGAAATGCTCCAAGTTGTGGATTATTTTAAACCAGGGCTGAGCTTTTACTAAGATTATGCTGTTGGGCTTCAAGGCTCGTTCCTTATAATTAACAAACCTTTGGGAAACTAGAGATAGTTTTAATGGAACCCCCTGTTTTGAAGCAAGGAATTCTTTATGTTATGTATAATATATGGTCATGTTAGGAAGCTGTGAGTTCTGCTGACCGTTATACTCGCTGCAGGGTTACTCGGAGTGCATGAAAACAGGAAAGAGGATGACTTGAGCTGCAGAAACATGAAGAGGTCGTCCCGCGATTCAGATCTCCGGTGTTTGTAAGGGATATTTGAAACCAACCAAACATAATCACCAAGCGCACAGTAATAAACAAACATAAATACATAATAATAAATAAAAACACAACAAATTCAATTTGGATAAACAGGCCGTGGTCTTTTATTTAGCTTTACATTATATTCCAAATCAACTTATCACTCATGAACATAAACAAGCAAATTGTAACCACGTTAACATTTTAGGCCCAAACACAGAGTGAAGGAAACAAAAGTTTAACTAATGCCAGACGGATGCCCTAAAGCCAGAAGGCCAACTAAACAACCACTTCACCCATTTCTCTTTTATATATTTATTTCTTTATATAGAAAAGGGCAACTTTAAGCCCAATAAAAGCACAAAACAATTAATATAATTTAAAAATTATATTCTTGGGTGGGGGGGGCATCTGAAAACAAGCTCCTCCATGCTTCTACCCTTGGCTCTGCCGCCATGCTGCTGCTCACCAGACGCTCGTCCGAGGTCAGTGCAGAGGAGCTTACAGTTCACCTCAGGTAATGCGTTAGCTCCTAAAAACTGGGTTATTTAGAGCGCAAACTCCCGCCGTCTGCGCGGCGCGAGACACCCGCGAGCACAAGGTGGGTAAAAACACGGGCAGCACTACTACCTAACGTGAGCACAACCAGAGGCTTCAATCTTTTTAAGTGACCCTAACCTACCTTACCTGCCTTGACCCCTATTTGACCGCATGCAGCCCTGTCTTTTATCTTAAGGGAGGGCTATCCAGTACCGGAGGATATAGATATTGCGGAAAGAGTCCAAAAGACTTATAGGGATTGTAGTCCATGTTAAAGTGCCACATGTTAACAACCCCTGCCTAACATCTACCGGAGAAGAAAAAAAGCTTCATTGTTACACGAGACGTGTCTGTCTGTCTGTCTGTCAAATGAGGGCGAGACAGCTCCCTGCATGTCTAATCCTGTAACCAAGTCCCAGACAAAGGAGATTCCAGAGAACCGGAGTAAACGGTCAGCGTGCGGAATGAGCGGACGATACCTGCGGGGTCCACCTCACCTGAGACCGACGTCTTCTGGAGCCGCGGAACATCTCGGAGGTGATGTCCGCCGCTGACTCCTGCTTCTCTCTCTTCTTCCTCTCAGTTCCGTTCACCTGAAAGCAGACCGCGCCTCCCAACTCACGAGACGTCACCCAACTCACGAGAGAGAAAAGACAGCCCTACCTGGAAAGACGATCCGGTCACTCCCACCGTGCGGGAGGAACAAACCCCGGAAGCAGAATGTTCACAATGCAGCCACCGAGAAAAGGGATCCTACCCGTTAATAAATGATAATTTTCATTATGACAGCAGACTATTTACACAGATTACTCAAAACTAGATAACTACATATATCATACATATATCATACATATATCACGCCTCTTCTTTTATTATTATTGATTGTAATCCTGTATTGGACTCCGGTCTGGTCTAATGTGTTAAAATATGGCCAGTCACCTATTGAAAGCAAATGGTCTGTCAGATTTAGTTCAAAATTTAGTATATTACTACGGGGGCCGGTGGCGCGCTGAAGTGGCCAATGCAGGAGCCCTGCTGCTTATCTGTGTGTTGCTCCCATACTGTGTATGAACGAGTATGTGTGATTGAGGGAATGAATGAGTATATAAATAAATATGTGTGTGTGATAGCATGGATGTGTAAGTGGGGGGTCATGGCACAGGGAGGATGTTTGAGGCTAGGATGCCGCAGGCAGGCTATTTGGGGCAAGTATGCCACAGTGAGGTTTACTTGGGCAAAGATGGCAAGTCCTATGCGTCGAATCTGGGTGCTAGGCAGGTCCTGTGGATGCAGTCTGGGTGCCAGGACTGACACGATACTAAAAGGGGGAAGGCAATACGCAAGGATGTGGGGGCATTTTCACAGGGGGCGCTGGCTGGGGGCATCACATAAATCAATACTAAAGGGGGGTGGGATAAATATACAATGTGGGGCTGGCTGGGGGCAATGCACGAGGGTGCACATCGGCCATGTTTTCCAGGACACATATATTTTTTACATATTGCTGACCAGCCCTGCAGTATGGAGGATGTATAGACTTATTGGGGGGGGTGGCAATTAGTCATATATACATTCCCCATACTGCAGGGCAGCATTTTATCTGGGCTGGTGGCAGCAGTACACAAGGGGGCAGCTGGGGCCATTACATAAATACTAAATACTAAAGGGAGGGGCAGACTTGGGGCATAAATACACATAGTGCTGGCTGCGGGTGATACACAAGGGGGCAAAAACACAAAAGGGTGGTCAATGACAAACCAGTGTGGAAAATAATTTTTTTATTTTTGTAGCCGTCCGGATGTGGGTGTTGGTGTGGCAGAGCCTGTCCTGGTGTGTGTGTTTGTCTGTCAGTGTGGCAGAGACTGTCCTGGTGTGTGTTTGGGTGTCGGTGTGGCAGAACCTGTCCCGGTATGCGTGTCTAGCTGTCGGTGTGGCAAAAACATTCATGTTTCACGTTTTCACCACCAGAGCGAGAAGTAAACTCCCTCAGAGTTAAGTGCTGTGTTCAGATAAATAGGGATAGAGGCAATTGGGTCCCAAAGAGGGACTGTCCATCCTACTGAGGGACAGTTGGCAGGTATATTCCTAGAATCTTGGAACGTGTGTTATACTCTTTAAAATGCTAAATAATACAAATGATAAATCAATGGCATGGAAGCAACAAGCAGGTTAAGGGTAACGTGCATGGGCATGATGGGAGTTGCAGTGGGCACAGTGCCCGAAATACAAAGCGCAAACTATATACTAGTGATGTCCGGATCATGAACGAATCGTTCATTTGATCCGGTTCTTTTTAGTGATCCGGATGAATCGATTCACTAGACTGAACGATTCATTTGTAGCGGTTCAGTCGGTGAATCATTCAGCTGTAACCTGATCCTAGAGCTGTGAGTCATCTGCAGAGCACTCAGACACAGACTCTGGGGTCAGGTTACAGCTCATTAATTCACAGAGGAACGATGACTCATAGAGTCAGAGACTCGTTCAATGATTCGAATGATCCGAAGAGTCGAATGATCCGAAGAGTCGAATGATCCGAAGAGTCGAATGATCCGAAGATTCAAATGATTCAAATGATTCGAATCTTACAGGGATCCGGATCTTACAAGGATCCGAATCTTACAGAGATTCGAATCATTCAGAGAATATTACTGATACCATACTTTTATAAATAAATAAATTAATAATGTTCACACTGCCCCCAGGATTTAGATTCCTCTGAGTTTGCCCCCCTTTACCTATAACTGCACCTACAGTTAACTTTATTAAATTAATTAAATTAACCCTCAGTCATCAGCATAAAATTAACCCTTATACCCCATCAACCATAACGGCCCCTGAAATTAACCCTAAATACTCCATTAACCCTAACTGCCCCTAAATTAATTGCATGTACTCCAGATAAATTACCTAATAAATTGGTATGGTTGATAGGGTCTTTAGTGTTAATTTAGGGGCAGTTATGCTTAATGGGGTGTTTAGGGAAAATTTAGGGGCAGTTATGCTTAATG
>VKOC01022354.1:0-38781 GCA_009364415.1 Spea multiplicata | reverse complement strand
AATGAGGGACAAAGGGACTCTGGGGATGATTACAGGGGTCAGGAGTAGGGTCAGGAGGAGGGAAGACTGTACTGATTCGGACAGTCTTCCCCTAATCAATGGTCAGTGTGGCAGGGGCCCAAGGAAATGCCTAGGGTCCAGTTTTTCCATATTTTAATTTTTTTTTTGTTACAAAGATTAGCTGGTTTTTAATGTATTAAACATAAATTATTTTACTCCCAGCCCCATCACATTACATCAATATGCGTTAGAAAATCAGGAAAAGATGGGCATGGATGGCGTGCTGATTCGGTGGCGCAACGGGCCACTTGACTAGACTTTCCCCCCAGGCCTTAGGCTGCCAGCCCTCCCCTGGAGAGAAGGATCCCGGCAGCGCTGCAGGGGACCCAGATCCTCGCCTCTGACAGCCGTTGGACGTCTGTGCGATGCATGCAGACAACCTCTGCTGCTGCCGGCACTTCCTCTGGGGCTTCTATGACAGAGCGCCGGCATCACATGACCTTCCGGTGCTCAGTCATAGAAGCCCCGGCGGAAAAGTGTTAAGAGCCTTGGTCATCGCTCAGACCTCCACCGGCTGCCCCCACTAGACAGCAAGGAATCTGAAGCATGGGGGACAAGTCTAGGGATGCACTGGTAAGCCAGGGGTGGTAAGGGTGGCATATGGGGGGTATAAGGGCTTTCTGGAGGCAGATGGCATATAGGGGGTTAAAGGATATATCAGTGGGCAGGAGTGGGCATATAGGGGGTTAAAAGAATTATCAGGGAGGCAGAGTGGCATATAGGGAGTTTAAAGGAATATTCAGGGAAGGCAGAGTGGCATATAGGGGTTAAAAGAATTATCAGGGAGGCAGAGTGGCATATAGGGTGTATAAGGCATATCTGGGGGGTAGAGTGGCATATAGGGGGTATAAGGCATAGCTGGGGCAGAGTGGCAAATAGGGGGTTAAAAGGCATATATGTGAGGCAGAGTAGCATATATGGGGTATAAGGCATATCTGGGGGCAGAAGTAGGCATATACTGGGGTTAAGGCATATTGGGGGATAACAGAGTGGCATGATCTGGGGGTATAAGGCATATCAGGGAGGCATAGTGCTAATAAGGGGGTATAAGGCATATCTGGGGGGCAGATGTGCATAACTGGGGGCAGGTTGACATAAAAAGGAAATAAAGACATAAAATACATTTTTCTCAATCATAATTTTTATTAAATGTGAAAAAATAGTTTACATGTAAATTAATATTTAATAGTAAACACTTTTTTCTTATAGGGTAGTCTTATATTAGGCCTTTTTTTCTTTTTTTCCTAAATTAATATTAAAATTTTGGGGGGTTGTCTTATAATCACAGTAGTTTTGGTAATTTCCTAAAAAGAATACGGTGAAAAATTGTGAAAAAAAGTGATTTTTCTCACTTTTACTTAAACATTTTTACTCATCTACAAAAGCTAATAAACAAACCCTGCTCAATAGATTCTACTATTTGTCCTGAGGTTAGAAATACCCAATGTTTGGGGTTTTTTTAACTTTTTTGCAGGTTATAGGCTAATAAGTACCTGCAGCTTTTTGCTTTTTCAAAACCGTTGTTTTCAAATCTGGTCATTCTGCCCCCATGTGCTATTTGAGGAATCTTTGAAGCCGGACAATGCAATTTACCCCAAAAAACTAAACACCCCAGTGACCACCTTCACTGTCAAACAACACCCCAATATGTATTAAGCATCATCCTCTGAGAACAGTGATACCACCCATGCATGGGTATGTCGGGTTGTTTGGGAGGTAAAATGCAACATTTGGGAAGTGCCCATTTTTCAACTTGGAATTTTAGTATCTGGTCCTTCTGCCCCATGTCCTAATTGTGCCATCTTTGAAGCTGGCCAATTTAATTTAACCCCATCAAACCATATTTTTTGGAAAACTAAACACCCCAGGGTATTTCAGTTTTAACTTTTGCCCTGCACTAATTCCACCACCAGCCTTTGTCAAAATTTGTGGTACTCATTTTGTGTGTGTTTTTTTCACACACATTGTACTATAGATATGAATTTACAGCCCTTTGGTATATGTCACTGTCAAACCCAAATCTGTGTTCAGCAACATCACCTGAGTACAGTGATACTACTATTGCATGTGTGTGTGTTGCCTTATTTGGGGGCTAAAAGGTGCATTTTATTTATTTGTTTAAATGTTTTACTAACATTGTTCTTGGAAAGCTGGGCTCCAATAACTTGCATTATTGAATGCAGTGCTTGTATTCAGACTTAAGAGGGTCTAGGGGGACCCTCTTGGAAAGTGTCTATTTTTTTAAAGGGCACTGACATCTTGCGAAAGGCAAAATCTCTCACAGTGGCTCTTGTGACTGCTCTCTGGAGCAGTCACAGTGCGCCCTGAGGTAGGTTTTCTGTGTGGCTGAATGTCTCGCTAATCTAGGCATTTCAGAGACACCATTGAAGCTTAGGAGGCGATCAACAGCCTTTTAAATCTGGCGCCCACTGCCATACAGTATATGGCGGACGTTGACACCCCGAGAAGGGGACACACAGGGCCCCTGCTGCCAGTCTCAAGGCATTACAGCAACACATTTTAAACAAAGAAGGTGCTCTTAGATCACTTTCTAAGTTTATTTAAAGCTATGGCGTGCCAGGCACGTCACTAGTCCTTAACTGACTGTTTTTACGTGACGTGCCGGACACTACATTGGTCGATAAGAGGGTTAAAGAGATGGTATAGATTTTAAATTTGTATTTCTATTTTTCAAATACTGGGTATATAGTAATAGCTCACAACTAAACTACATTTTATTGTGGTCTCCACAAACTTATATACAATATGGGAACCAGATGGTACAGCTGAAAGCTGAACACCCCCTGGTACCACTAGTGTAGGACAGATAGTTTTCAGCACACATCCATGTGATACCTGGGACACAGGCAGCATCAAGTTATGATGTATTATCCCAGAGCTCCCTAGTTCTCTGCTCAGAGCATGCAGGAATCAGAAGAGAGAACTATGCCAACCAAGCCACAGATGTCTCAGTTCCTCATTGGATTATAGAAGAATGGCAGCCCCAGATAGGCTTGCTAAAGGGTAGGGAGAGGATGGTGTAACCAGTAGATTTGACCAATGCTGCCACTGTAGACCTTTGTTTGCAGTGCTGTAAGGTAGTGACTGATTTGTTTACCATTCTCTTAATTGTTAATTCATAATTTTAATCCATTCTTCATTCATGGTAATGATCAAGTACTGCATTGAATCTGCTATAGCATGCAGTATTTGTCATTTAGTGCCAACTACCTTGACTTCACATATTACACTGTTCCAACTTGGAACAGTGGCATAGAAATTCCTAAATATGTATTCATGGGGAAAAAATCTACACTATTATGGCTATATAATCTGAAGAACTTGAAATAAACTGACCCACCCTCTGTGAGTCAGTTGATACAATTAATTAGGAAATGTCCTTAGTTAAACAAAATAGTTAGATGCAAAAAAATTAATTTAAATCAATTTGTTCCAGTACATATTCTGTAAATTTTCAAATGCATTTTGGCCATTTATATTAAGAAGTAAGAGTATGAATAAAATTAGGCATTTTACACATTCATTAAAAAACAATAAAAGCAGTTAATTGAGTTCATAGTAGACACGTTCATGGCGAGGAAAATTACTTTGGACTAAATTTTAGTTTTGTTTTTGCCGTTGGGCCTGAGCAAGCAGAAAAGGCCAGCTGATGCAGCACATGCAGCCCCATGGAGCAGGACTGAATTTGCACATTATTATAGAAATTTAAAAAAGGTTCTCCCAGAGTAATGATGATCAAAGAGAGGCAGAAGAAGTAGCAGGGCACTGGGCCTGGGCAGGCACACACAGGTAGATGACAGAGCAGGACTGAATTTTACCACAATATTAAAAAGATTTTAAAAAGGTTTTCCTACAGTAAGGACAGTCAAACTCTACTCAGGAACAGGGGGGATGTTTGCTGCAGTCCATGTAACACACTACAGTAGACACTACAGCTTCTCCAATCTATTCTACAACAGTAAATTTTCGGGACTAAAATAAACAGTTAGCTATCCAAGAGCTCCCTAGTTTTCGGGTCACAGGATGTAGGATCAGAGAAGAATGGCAGCCCTCAGGTGCCATGCTTTATCCCAGTGCTAAAAGGTAAGGAGGGCATGGTGTAACCAGTAGATGTGACCACTGCTAGTGGTTATTAATTAACTTGAAGTGTGGTTGGTGAGCAATGAGCATCAATCTCAGCATTTGCTAAGCTACACACTCCAACTCTCAAATAGAGGTCTGAATTCAAGGGGTTAAGAGTGGCATAGGGGCGGGGTTCAATGGTTTTCTGGAGGCAGTGGCATATAGGGGTTAAAAAGCATATCAGGGAGGCAATGCAGCATTTAGGGGTTTATAAGGCAAATCTGGGAGGCAGAGTGGCAAATAGGGGGTTAAAAGGCATATCTGGGGACAGAGTGGCTTATTAGGGAGGCAGAGTGGCCTATAGGGGATATAAGGCATTTCTGGGGGGGAGATGTGCATAACTGGGGGCAGGTTGGCAAATAAAAGGAAATAACAAAAAAATATGTTTTTTCAATCATAGTTTTTATTAAATATGACAAAATAGTTTACATGTGAATAAATACTTACTAGTAAAACTTTTTTTCCTATAGGGTAGTCTTATATTCAGGTTTTTTTTGCTAAATGAATATTCAAATTTTGGAGGGTTGTCTTTTAATCAGGGTTGTCTTATAATTGAGCAAATGCGGTATATCCCTGATACAATTTTATTTATTGATTTGTTTTTTTCCCCACAACTGTCACTAATTTACCTTTGTTATTACACATTACTTTTGGGGTAACTGTGGAGTTTTACCCTTAGTGATTCAGCAGCACTTATTACGTTTGTTCAGCGCTTCACCTAAAGTCACTAAATACTTACACGCATACCACAGCTGACAACCAACCTTGTCCCATATATGTCCCAAACCAAGCTGCTCTATGCAGAAAAGAGATGCTGATGGATGGAGGTCTGGCGCATTGTATTGTGATAAACGGGCGTCACTATTGTCACCTGGGTCCCCAAAATGTTTGTTAGGATGATATACTTGGTTTTGCAAAATAAGTATACAACATCTATAACCAAGGATGGGGAAGGCCTGTTAGGGTATCAAACAATGATTAATTCAGTCTCACATGTGAATACTGTCTTTCATTTATTTATACAACAGTATTTTCTTAGATATTTAGATAAAAAGCAATCAATCCTGATCCGATGACTGCATTAAAACTTAACTGGATTCAACCCCCTCTCGAACGTTTGAATAGAATTTAATTGCTCTCTTCTCAACCTCTAATCCAACCTTAAATTTAAACTGCACTCATTATCATGCATCAATATCTGTTAGGAGGAATTATATGCCCTTTGTTCAAATACTGTTGGGAATCAAAATGTTAAAATAAATATATTATGGCTTCCAACAATAAATTGTTGTATCCTCAGTTTTTTATAGGCATTGGTTATTGGTAAAAGATACATAATCGGTTCTAAAAGCTTAATCTGTCCTAAAAAAAAAAGCTATATTCAGGTATCCACAGCAATATATTGAAAAATGTTGCTTACCAGGAAAAGCATTATGTATAGTATCTTGGATATCCATAACATATATACGTATATTCAAAAATTAAACCAATACTTAATTTTGTTTTCCCCTCCTTTAGTTTTTGAGAGTATACTATAATACATTACATTACTTTTTTAATGACGATAAAATACTCGGTTTCTATAAAAGAGAGCAAGTATTTAATATTCGGCAATATATGCAGAAAGCAAGCAAAGCACGCACACACTATATTTATAGATGTCAGTTTGCTGTATCTATGCTGTGCATTTTTTATGTGTCTTGTTACCTCTTTAGGATATGAGCAAATACCACAACAGTCCCACAGTAGTTTTCAGTCTCAATGGATTCTTTTACTTGTCAAGGAGAGCAACGATGGCTCTAAACCAAGTTCCCAAAGGTGAAAGTACAACTAAAGCTATTCAACGTATCATTTCCTTTCTGAGAGATCATTTCCTCTTGGCACCAAGACCTTTGCTTTTGTCTTTCAACAAAAAAATGTTATTTAATCTCTGTGCATGGTCAAACATAATGGATCATGAGTTTTAATATTTTCTCTTCTGTTGTTTTTCTATAAAATAACTTATTCACCTCCATTAAAACTATAGTTTACCCTGTTGAATTTTACATTCATAAAAACAGGAAAACGAATAACTATAAAGACACGAAACCAAAAATGATGAATGTTGAGTCAGTGGAGGCATATGAGCTTTTTAACAGAGATTATAAAGGGTACATAAAGAAAGCACATTTTATATATGAGAGAATATGCCTATGAATAAGAACTCATTGACTTAAATTGTGCTTGGTACCCTTTCCGTTTGTAACCAAATGTGGGCAAACACCTTTGCCAAATCATTAAAAATGGTGGAAAATTGCACTTTTTCACCTTGCATAAAAAAAGTTTCCATCCAGTGTTTCCACATTCATGGATGTCATGTACATCGAGATGTTTAAGTACCAATTCAACAGTGGGATACCCCCCCCCAAACCTTACCAGAGTGAGCTTGTTAGCTTTTAAATAGCTTTAAGGTAGTCAATGTCCATGTGTTAAGCACTCTAATATTTTGCAACATATGGGCCTATAATGTACAGACCAACTTATTGACATTTTGTTACCTGGTTGTCAAACTTTTTACACAGAATCCATGCAACATTTTATGCATTTCAGTTCTTCCTCCCCTGGATGTTCCTTCCTTCTAGACTCCCCCAGAATTTGTCCTCACTTACCATGCCAGGACATTGACACTTTTGTTGCTGCATCTAGACCCACACAATGCATATTCTTTTTGTGTCAGAAGGCTGTATGAACCATAGCAATGTCACGGAGTTAAACCTAAAAGAGATTTTATAAAATTTTGAATATCCACCCAATGGCTCAACAGAAATACAGATTTCACATTTCTATACAAATAGAACATATTGTGTTCATTGCCACTAATATACCTGGTACCACTCCAGGTGAAGCACTTCTCCGGGTCATTCTGGTTAGACACGCCCACTTACCCTCCCACTCTCATGCAGTTGTAAGCTATCATAAAATAATATGTGGCTAGTCTGTGGCTATTAACAGCATCCTACATTTGACATAGGAAAATCTATATTTAAAATGGTTAAGATATGTGTTAATTTCAATAAAAAAATGCATGTGTTTCCATATATCAATACAAGATTTCTTTCTGGATCCTTCATATACATTTTTTGACCAAACTGAACCATAAATCAGGACAAAAAATATGTGTAACGAGGACCAGGGAGTCAATCTGAACATTGTTGTCGCCTTCCTCACACTATAACCAAAATTATATATCCTGTTACGTTCCCTTCCAGTCCTTTGGAATAAAGTTGCCTTGCCATGGAAATCTGTTTCCTACTGTAAGGGGAGGGGGGGGGCAACACAGTTACCTCTCTGTGAATAATCATGTGTTTGTGCACATGTAAGGGCCACTGGTTTAGAGTACAAGCACTACTGAGACCTGAATCTCCTTTTGATCCCTATTGCACTTCCACCAAGGTAAGTCCTGGGTAATAGAACACAGTCTATGTGCAAAAGGATTTTTCACCATGCACCTGTGAACATGTAAGTGCTCCTGAGGTTGTGCCACATACCTGGGTGTTTGGCAGGCTCCGTGGTTCAGTCACTTGATCAATGCATTCCTCCATCTCCAAGACCAGATAAGGATTAGCCTTTACTTCCTCGCAATCCTGTGCACCTTTTCTGCCATTCAAGATGAAGTTCTCAGATTCCTCTGTCTCCCCCCCACAAATAGAAATTATGTCTTATCTTGTGCATTTTCCTGCCGCCCAAGGTGATACTTAAGCCTCCCACATTTCTCTGTCTCCACCTCCAGATGGGGCATATGTTCTTTGTATACCTCATAACCCTGAATGTCTAGTTGCTGCTGCTGTGTAAGTGTTCTTGACACCTCACCACCAGGGAATGAGTTCCTCTGCCACACTTTCCTCAATCTTAGCTTGTTCTTCTCTTTCTTTCCTCACATACTCTTCGATTCATTTACACACAGGCAAGTATGTATGGATTATTTATTAGTGCCAACTCCAAAGCCCTGTCCATCCAGGTCAAAAGACACAACACATTTCACATATTTTGAAGCCAAGTTTGGCCCATAATAATTCCTCCAGGTGATCACATCATCCTCCCTTTGAGTAACATACATCCATTCTAACTCATCTGTCATGCTAGTTGGTGGTTTGCATTGTTTGTGAGGAACAAACCAGTGTAATGGGAACCAGGGGGCCAAGCGGATTGTCTTTTCCGCACTCCACACACACACACACACACACACACTGATCAGTTTCAAATGAAGCTTCAGAAGCAGACAGACACTTAAGAATGAGAATGGAATATATAGCTACTATTAACTCATTTAACACCTAACATAAAAGCAAAGGATTACGCAGACAACATTGGCAGCAAACTAATTTTATAATGCATACAGCAATGGTGAACAGGCTTGTGGATTCAGATGTGTACGAATTGCAAACTTAACAATACAATCCACAGGCTCTCTCACACACGCCGACCACTTTCGCTTCCGTGTCTCACATCTTCCTTTTGGTCATCTTTTTGTATCTTCTCACTTCTTTCTTCATATCTCCGCCGACATAACCTCCAGGCAAACTTCGATTGGAGGATCAGAGAAGAGGACGTCACTGAAAGCTCTGCCGATTTGACCTAGGATAACCCTGTATAAACTTCTGCCAAAATGGCGGAGCTTCTGAGATGTCCTCTCCACCGATTAGAGGATCGAAGGAGAGGACGTCTTCAGAAGCTCCACAATTTTACCCTAAGATAACCCTATGTTAACTTTTGTGAAAATGGCGGAAGCAGCCAGCAGAGATAGTAGAGAGACATTCAGAGAGCATGAGAGAGAGTGAATAAAAATGAGAGTATGTGTGAGAGTCTGAGAGAGTGAGTTACAGTAAATGTGGGCTGTAACGGAAGCTTCCATTACCTTGGCACACGGAGAGGACTTAGACCCAGGCTCCTATCAACAGACTATAGGCCCTGGCCTTGGTAGGGGTTCTGTTTTGGGGAGGTACAGGGGTCTGTTTGAACTGCTTTCTCCCTGATAACTGCAGAGTAGCAAGCTCAGCCGTTAAAACAACTGAGCACTGAATGAAAGACAGTACTCGGCTTTTAAACTTGCAGGGCTCCTAAGAGTGCCCCCAACTATGATGACGTACTGTGCGCGTTCTGTCGCTGAACGCGGGTACTCCGGTGAATGGCTGCGCTGTGGACCGTGACAGTCAATGTCTGGCTCAGTATATAGTGATGGGAGTTATGTTATACCACTGTCAGTGTATGGCTCAATACATAGTAATGACAGTTATGCTGTACCACTATGTGTATAATGGTATAATTGGTGTATAATGATTGGAGTTGTGCTGTACTATTATCAATGTCTGGCTCAGAACATAGTGAACATGAATATAGCTTGAATGATGATGGAGTCATTCATATATTTGCAGAAAGGCAGAAGATCTGTGTTTTCTTTTGGGTTTTGTTATTATCAGTTCTGTAAATGTTATTTGTTTAAACTTACATAAAAAATATAAAAATACATTTTTAATTTTAAAGTGTGTGTAGGGGGTGCCACATATAGGATCTGTGCTGGTGCCAAATACATCCCTTTCCATGATATTTTGTACTACCTAGTTTTAGTTCATGTTTAGTGCTATTGTAAATATACTTACCTTACATTTTTGTATTAATATATTTTTATATTTAAGATTACATGTGGAATATTGTATTTTTCCATTGGTGCCTATATTATTTAATATATATTTAACCTCATTAAGTGTGCCCACACACTTTATATTTTGAGAGAAAGGACCGGAGGTGGTCCGAAACGTTGACCATGCTGATTTATATAAATTGGTGTTAAACACACTTTACTATAAAGACCCGTGAGTGCCCATCTTTCTTTGGTTACATATATCTGGCTATTTTTGGAGCACCCGGGCAAATAAAAGCCTTTGTATACAAACAGTATTTTTGAGTGTGCAGCCACTCCCTTTTTGGACTTTTTTGGTGACAGTGGGGAATTATTTTTACATGTTACCAACTATTTTTTTATCTTACTAATCACATTGGAGCTGGGCTCCATTGACTTGCATGGTTGAATGCAGTACCTCAAGAGTTCTCAGGAGGGTCTGGATAGACCCTCTGTGAAGTCATTGATGTGACAGTTGGCGCCGCCATCTTGTGAGTGGCAGCAATGGCATTCACTGATGCTGCTTGTAGTTGCTCTTCGGCTATTGTGGTAGGGGGATTGTGTTGCAACACAGGTTACACTTAGGAATCGATTACTGATCGCTTCCTAAGCTCTGTTTTAGCCGTCCGCCGTCATCTTTGATGATTGGTTTGGCGGTGGCTTCTTCCCATGATACACGGCTAGCCTCACTTGTGGCGGCGATGCAGGTATTTGAGCAGTCTGTACATGCACGGGCTTTGTCGTGAATACATTGCATTGTGAGCCCGTACATGTACAGGATTTGTTATAAAGGAGTTTATACGAACAACATTTTTGTGATGTAATGTGAAAACCATAAATTATTTTTTAATAATAGAAATACTGAAAAAATAACATATTTGGGGATGTAACCACAGGGGAGGGGCTTACCCAGGAAGAAGTGTGATGACAGGGTGTGTCTAACGAAGGGGCATCACCACTGGCAGCCCGTGACTTTTTATTGCCCTGTTGGCTGGGGTGCATTCTAACAACATCAATATTTGCATTCACCTGAGCAGGCCAGGGACAGACAATTGTGCCAGCATTTCAAATATAGCTTTACCTTCTTTAACAGAGGTACAAAAGCTATTTTGTTTGTTTAATGTCTTTATAAGTATCATTTCCTGCTGTCAGTACATGTATTTCTCACATGGATATTTTTCCACACATGACATTTCATGTATTAAAAACTGGATGCAGCTACACTTTTATGTTTGTAATTTATAGATATATTTTGATAAGAAATTTAGCTTTTTACCAGTATTTTTTTAGTGTTTTGTTATACCACATTTAGTTTATATTTTATTTCAACAGGTATTGGCAAAACATTTTGTTTAGGTTCTAGATTAAATTAGTGAGTTGGTTATACTTTAAATTTAGTAGATACATTTTTTTAGCTAGTTTTAAAAAACCTCCACTGCAGCTGACTATTACCACTGCTCCAGTATTTTTATTGGTCTGTGCCATTTTGTGACACCTGCTGCTAATATTCAGCGGGTCTCCTATTCATTGACAGTTCTTCTCAGTATCAACATGTTGTTACCTGCTTTTACTTAGAACCCAATTAACAATAATGTTGTCATGCAGCTTTGCTTTCCATGCAGAACCCATTTAATTGATCAGCTTCTTCTTCTCGTTTGGAATGGAAAGCTTGTATAGGGATTTTGAGAGTCCCAGTTTTCACCAAATCAGCTTGATCGACCCATGATATATGTGTATGTCAAAATACTTGCACGTTAAATAGGAAATAGTGACGGTGATAGTTCATGAGTGTCCATGCTATATAGTGTGTATATATGAAACACAGGGGTACATGAGGTAAGATTTCCATTCAGCTGGCCAACAGAAACACAGTTTTGAGGGCAAGTAATGTACCTTTATCAACACAGGCCTACATGGTCATGACATCATATCCTGGCACTAAACAATCTGAGCTCAGCAGAAGAGAAGGATCTAGACTCGACAAGGAATCAGGTACTAGCCTCCACTGGACATCAAAGGATGAAAGATAACTTAAGGGTGTGTGTGTGGTCACCAAAATTTCTGTTGCCACAAAACATCGTGTAGGCTTTGGTTCTCTACTTACTGTTAGTCAACGCCCACTAAGATTAAATGGATGGCAATTAGCACAAATTAATCTCTATCTAGGTTGCAAGAAGGACACTGATGTCCTTTAACTAATTAATATCTAACATTTATGTGTGTCCTGCACTCTCACCTCTGACTGCAACTGACACACCATGACTGGGACACCCACATGATTGCAAGGAAGAATATCTTCACTAACCACGTAATCGATGCACCATAACAGTCACCGTGAGAAAAATGGTGGGAGTGTCAAAGTCAATCTTACTTCACACCTATCATTGCCACCATCAGTACATTGGAAACCTTGTGTACAGTCCAAAGCTCCTGAAGAGGACATCAACTAATAGTGTAAATAGGAATAAGCCATTCTATTTTAGTTCCTTAAAGCCCAAGCTGAGGCAAAAATGTTGAAGTGATATCAAATGATTTTCATTGACTGTCAGGAAGAAAGTTTTATAAAATGAGTTTGTATTGGTACCTTATCAAGCTAATGTTCACTTTCCTAGCTTGCCTAAATATGTGTTAATAAGAATACAATAATAAATCTTGCTGAGAGCAAGAGTGATAGCATGTGATACCTCTCCGCCTACCACAGAAAGATTCATTACTGTGTAATGTTTTGACAGTACTGAATCTGCTGTGATTTGCTCTGTAAGAAAAAAATTCTGGAGCAGGGTCACATCTAGAAAGAAGAACTTTTGCCGTCTGATTGACAAGATCATGAAAATAAATTGAAACTTCAAGCTGTGTCACAGCCTAAAATAGCAGGAGTTGCTGTCAATCCAGAAACCACTCACAGCACGTCCAAGAGAAAATTTGGCAGGGAACATGTGCAGCTTAAAAAAGAACATAACTATTCAGCCCATGTAAGCAAGTAAACTCATTGTAAAAACATTAATCTAGAAATACAAAGACATTTCCTTGTTTGCAACCATACACAATAAAAAGCAGGCTTAGTTGTTGTTTTGTTTATTAGTGATAAAGAAGCAACATGATTGATGTAAAATAAATAAATAAATAAATCCGTAAATAAATAAAATGCTCCTGCCAGGTCAGAACCTATGAGTCTTATACAGAGGGGTAAGTGAATGCCAATCAGCTTAGCAGTATTTAAAGATATGTAAGGAACTTTGCTTGGGAGCTCTGCTGACGATGTAAAACAAGAAGACATTTCCAGAAGTGTCTGTCAAACAAAGTACAAAAATAATCAGAGTCTACCAGTCCAAGTCTTCTGGCGCCCACTGTGAAGTCAGGTGTAGGTTCAAGCAATGTACACACATCCACATAAATTTTGACAGTATCCTTATATTTCAGATGGTCTTCTGCAATTTAGTTCTGTGGTTTAGTGATGGATGGCACAACTTTGATATGTTTATTGTTTCTTATTCTCATTATATCCATGAGTTTCACAAAATGGTTTGATTATGCTTCCCTGACTAATACAGTCCTGACAATACAGACAGTATAGACAGTCTTGTTCCATTTATGGATTCTCATTCTAGAACTTGAACACTTTGTTAGCAGTATCACTCACGCAGTAGCAAGTTATCATTTCAGTAATGATAATACAATTTTAGGGGCACATCTTTTTTTACAATTTACAATTCCTATACTTTTGGACTGAAAACCATTATCAAATATAACAACAATGATGGAGATAAATAGAAAAATAGATATTTACTATTTGTTTATAAAAAGAAAATGATGCTGGTCTTCCCATATCCCAGATTTACTGCATGTCTACTGGATTTTACAGAAGAAAATACATTTTTTGAAGCATCTGGTAGAATAGCCTTCTTTGTATCAACTCCCTTGCTAGTGTGCCTGAGGGGACAAGGTTTGGGTGTCAATTAAACTTCTCAAAATACCCTGTCAAAGAAACTAGGTCCAAAATGTATTGGTCCTTTTATGGTCTGCAAGATTTTCAATCCTTTGGCAATTAAATTAGGTCTCCCACCCTTAATGAATATCCACCCAGTATTCCACATATTTTTTTTTATTGAAACCTTGGGTCAGGAAGACACAAACCTCTACCATACTTGTTTGCATAGAGAAATATGAAGTAGAAGAGATTTGGGATTCTAGAATTTGTTGGGGGCAATTACAATACTTTATTCACTGAAGGGGATGCAAACAGACAGACAGATCTTGGGAATCAGCCAAAGATGTTCATGCTTCTGCGCTTGTCTCATTGTCCTGGTCCTTTGCGGGACGCCTTAGCAGGATTGTGACCTGGTATCTATATATGCAGTTTAGGGTTTCTATGCATTATTTATTTTTATCCATAGCTTCAATATTGAGTTTGCTTGTGATTTTTCAGTGGATCTATACCTACAAGGTTGGGTTTGTGTATTATTCACTTGCTCTGTACCGACAATGTTGTGTTTCCAATGTATTGTTTATCTGATATATATATCTGAACTACATGAGTCAGGAAAAGAAAGGTATGGCACAGTGAAGGAGGGGACAAAGTGAATCTTGGGTGATGACGGGTGCTCCATTTCAGGTAATTTGCTGGAACCGTATCATTCATTTGTATGGTAGTATTGTGGTCTGCATAGTATTGTGCTCCTATCATTTCCTGCGCATGTCACGTGAGGACATCTCACGCGCAGTCACATTAGGGTGACAGTCTCCTACTAATCTTAGTCAGTGGGCAAGTACTTTTGTTTTTTGTATAGGAGTGGAAGACACGATTGTATGCCAGTGAGTGTGGGGTGCCCAAGCACATGCTTGCCCAGGATCCAATAAATATGAAAGGGGGCCCCGGCTAGTGCTAGTTACCCTTTTGTAAGCACGGAGGCAGTAGTGGACATGGAGTAGGTAGGAACTAGGCAGAGCCTGTGAAGGGTGTGGGTGTTATTAAACATTGTGCATCTGCTTGTAGACTTTATAAAATGAGTTTCCAGGTATGCATACAATATAAAATCTTTGATTATGTTCCTTAAATTTAAGCCAACATTAATTAACTATCTCTATGTCCATTTTCTTGTACACATATATTTTTAAAAATACTTGGAATTTCAATTTATTGTAGGTTTTAAAGGTCCTGCTAAAAGGCCAACCAATACCTAATAAGTGTATTCTATAATTAAAATTTTACAAATGTCTCAGCTAACATTATTACTCAGAGCAGATTTGAAGTCGAAGCCCAATGAAAAACATAATATTATTCTTTTAACAAATACATTTAATGCAATAAAATACATTGCTGTAAAAGTTGGTTTTATTTAGTGCTACAGAATATAATGGTGGTATATAAAAATAATAAATAATAATAAAAAATTTATTTTTGTTCCAATAAACATTGAACTGACTATTTATTGCCAATTAAATGCTTTAAATTGTCAGTGACATTATGTTATTAAAAATAGATCTGTTTTAAGAAATAAAACACAATACTTTTGAAAACTTTAATCTGAAAATGCAGTGCTGTGAAAAGTATTTACTCCCTTCCGAATGTCTTCTTTTTTTGCATATTTGATTACAATTAAATACTTCAAATCATCAAACTAATTTTAATATTAGACAAAGATAACCTGAGTAAAAACAGAATGCTGTTTTTGAATGATGATTTTATGTATAGAAGGAAAAAAGCTATTAAACCCTACCTGGCCCTATGTTAATTGCCCCTTTAGTTACTAAATCATCCAATTAACCTAATTTAATTGAAACACCCAATTCAAGAATAGATGAGAAACAAAGTCATTGACATCTATCTGTCAAAAAAGGGTTACAAAGTCATTTCTAGGGCTATGGGACTCAGCGAACCATTGTGAGAGCCATTACAGTGGTAAACCTTCCTAGGAGTTGCCTGCCTACCAAAAATCCTCTCAGAGATCATCAACAACTCATCTAGGAGGTCACAAAAGAACATAGAATACCATGTAAAGAACCGCAGGCCTCACTTGCTTCAGTTAACATCAGTGTTACGATGCCACAATGAGAAAGAGTCTGTGCAAAAACGGCATCCATGGGAGAGTCGCAAAGGCGAAAACCACTACTCTCTACCAGAAAATTCTCAGGGATAATGTTCAGTCATCAGTTTGTGACCTAAAGCTCAAGCACAGTTGGGTTTTACAGCATGACCCGAAGTTCACAAGCAAGTCTACTTCACAATGGCTGAATTAAGTTTTTGTTGTGGCCTAGTCCTGAATCCGATTGAGATGCTGTGGCATGACCTTAAAAGGCAGTTCATGCTCAAAATCTGTCCAATGTGGCTGAAATAAAATAATTATTCGAAGACGAGTGGGCCAAAACCTCCACAGAGACTCATTGGCAGTTACTGCAAGTGTTTGATTGCAGTTGCTGCCACAAAGGGTGGCATAACCAGTCATTAGGTTTAGGGGTCAATTACTTTTTCACATGGATGATATAGCTTTTTAGTAATTCTTTACCTTCAATAAATGAAATGATAATTTAAAAGCTGTATTTTTGTGTTGTCTCTGCCTTACATTAAAATTATCTGAAACATTTAAATGTGACAAATAAGCAAAGGTAGACATGTTCAATTTTTGGCCCATTTGTTTTACTTGCCCATTCATTTCTGATGAAAATCGAGAGGGGGGCATTTTAAATTTAGAAATGAAGTTCCGACGCTCACATAAACTCTAACTCAAGCTCTCACACGCTAACTCTCTCACATTCTTATTTTCATGCTTCTGAATGTCTCCATACCTTCTCTGCTGTCAACTTCTTCTTCTGTAACCTTTCAGCGAACTTCACCACAATGGCAGAGCTTCCGATAACATCCTCTCAGTTGATCCTCCAATGGGTGGAGAGGACGTCACCGGAAGCTCTGCCATTTTGGTGGAAGTTTACACAAAGTTATCTTAGGGCAGACGTTTGCTGAGAAGTCATGTCCGCAGAGATGCAGTTGAAGAAAAAAGAGAGAAGAAAAGAGAGAAAAGAAGATGCAGAGTTTTCGTCCATTTTCTTGGGGGAGGTCTGACCCTGTTTTTGGCGATTCATAAAAAATGGTGAAATCTTCATATTTTGTTATATTTGTAATTTGTACGAATCCCAATGCACAAGCCTAGAAATTATGAAGGTGACAAATACAGCACTGTAGTCATAAAAGTTCCTCTTTAATTAAGTAGAGACTTAAACCGATAGCTTTCGAAAATAAATATAGATCTTGCAGATATGAAGTCCAGGGTAATCTTGAGTCAAGGAGTTCAAGGGTTTACAAATGTAATGATGTGGTAACTTGCAGCATTCTCATGGTGAGACACCTGACACAGACACAGATCATAGTTGCACCCTGACCAAGCCTCAAGCCGTAGTCCTAGAGGCAAGTCACAGAGTCCTTAGAGGTTTGTGACTTTTTTTTATTTGGTTGACCCATTATATGTTGTAGTGATATTGACATGTTATATGTAGTAATTACTATATGAGTGCATAAGTCATAAGTCCTAATATCTAGGCATATTCAGTTCAGCCATCTTCAGCCAAAGGAAACTCAAAATGTACGTGCATGTCCATAAGCTTGATGTTCATTCACATTTAATTGATTTTCACATAAAAAAATGCATAAAACTAGAATGCAAAATGTTCACATAGCATCAAGAGAAGGAAAAACAAATGGATACAGAACAGAACCCACATTTCCCACTTACCTGGGTTTGGAACAACAAACAGTTCCAGGTGAAACATAATGGGGCATACAGAAAAAGGGAGGGGGAAATCAGGACAAGCATATCCACCCTCGCTCATACCTGACCCCATCCGAAACATCTTCCATACCTGGAGGCATATAAAGAAAGCTTTTCACTCCCAGCAAAAGAAAACAACCCACATTTATTTCCATCTCTGGACAGCAGCCAGCACCATTCCAGTGTTTCCCAAGTTACAACATCACAAAAAATACCACTATCATATTCTGTAGCACTGTACAATGAGTGGACAGGCCATAACGGCCATAACAGCCATAAGTAGTATATAACATAACAATTTAACTTACAGAAACAACAGCTGAGGAGGGCCTGGAACATTGAGTGGCAGATGATAGGGAAGAGAGCAAAAAACGAGGGCCAGGATTTGGAGAAATATCCCCATGTGCTAAAAGTAGAGAGATTGCTGAGAGTTAGGGGAGGTGGGGGAAAGAGAGGAGGTGATGGTGAAAAGTGTCTGGGATGAGAGGAGGGGAGAAGAAAATAATGAGGGAGCAATACAGACATAGTGTGGAGGTTTGATTAAATGATTCATTACCCCACAATAAAATCACAGACACATGGGGAAAAGGGAGGATAGCTAACAGTGTACTAATAATTCAATATAGATAAAGCAAAAGACAAACAAGGAAATGATGTAAATGCAAAACAAAATAAGCAGGGCAGCCAGCAATGGTACAGATTACAGACAGGGTAAAGCCAAAAAAAGTGGAATACCTAGATAACTAATTCATTAAGTAGAGCAGCCAGCAATGATGCAGATTACAGACATGGTAAAGGCAAAAATTTGGAATACCTTACTAATTAATTAATTAAGCAGGGCAACCAGCAATAATGCAAATTACGGACTGGGTAAAGAAAAAAAAAGTGGAATACCTGTAGACAAGAGAGATGATGAATTAGTTTCTGATGATGTGTATGAGATGAGTATGAGCAGAGTACGCAGTAGAATGAATCCCTTGGTAAACTTCTATACAGTGACACTTAGGAAATTGGCACTTAGATGTAAAGTGGCACACAGATGAAAAGTGGCCTGTGCCTGTAAAAGGCTTGTGCCTTGGTGAGAACAAGAATCTCTCTGTGAAGGTACAAGCACGCACCTCTGCAGGCATACTGAGTGACAACCTTTCTCACTTACTGGTAAAAAAAGAGTGTAAACTGGCAAGGTGCAACAACCTAGGGAGAACATAAATTTTCAGTATCCAAACCATGTAATATGCGACCTGGACAGCAGCAAATTTCATTTTGTCTGCCCAGTGAATAATTAACGTGTCATCCTTTGCCGCATAACCTGGTATAAACCCCACCTGATCTGGGTTGAACAAGGCAGAGACAGACTCCCATAGCCTAGAGTCCAATCAGAGGCCAACAAAGAGTTTGCGTGGTAGCTTAAATAGAGCTCGGGATCCTCGCTGTCGTTATGTAGTGTGAGCCAGTGTCCGCTGCCCCTCAAAGAATTCAAAGTGGTGGCTCAGAGTAGCACGAACACAGGGAAAGTTTTATATATTAGAGGCCATCAGGACCCAGGTTCTTTCCTGTTTGCGAAGACTTAATTGCCATCTATAGTAATTAAACCCTCTAGTCATGGCAGTTTTGGGAGACAATTTGAGAGATTGTCTGTCTCTATGTTATACACAAAAGGACAATAAGGTGACATGCTATAGGTAATATAATTATATTGTAATATATTATATTATAACTTTGTAATGTAGGCTAGGTTACCAGATCTGTCTTATTTTGTGTATCTGGGAAAGCTGCTTGTTTTGCCAAAGGGTTGCAGCTACAAGCCGTCCAACTTTATTCCCCCTTCTCATAAAAAATTATGGGTGAAAAGGCTCGATTTCTGTCACCACTGTAACCAGCATGGAATGGTCAGGATCAGCAGCTGGGGATCCACAATGCAGAGCCTGGGCACGAACCAGATTAGGCAACACAGACACAGGCGGAGAAGTCAAAAACCAAGCCGAGGTCAAGAGTTGGAGTAGGCAGGATAAGCGAAAGGCAAAGCAGAGGTCAAGGACAGGAGCAGGCAGGGTAAACTGGAATGAACCGAGGTCAAAACCGTAAACACAACCCAGAGTACTAAATAAGAAACTCTTTGACAGGAAATGAATGGTCAGCTAAGGTGTCCTTAAATAAGGTGTCCTCCAGCTGGCATGTATAGAGAAAAGGGTAATACCGCTTTAATTCGTGGGCCGCGCAGTCCGCCGCAGGTTGTAACGGTCGGCCATCTTTGATGTGGTGCGCACATGCGCAGTTGGCCGTATATATACATTCCATCTGCCATCTTTGGTGTGGTGCGCCCATGCACGCTGGTGGGTAAGGAACGCAAGTCAGCCATCTTGAGGATGGCTCAGCAACACGCGGATCCTTTCCGGCGGCTGTGGTGGTGAGTATAGGAGGCTGCTATGCCCGTTGGAGTTGCAGGTAAGTTGGTTAAAACCACTGTGTTTGAGAGTATCAGATACTTTTTTTAACAATGGAAATGTGTTCATTCTCCAGGAAAAAGTTTTGGCCCTCGAAAAGTAAAATGAAACAATAACTAAGGAGTGATCCGAGCAGGTCATAACCAGTATATTAGCCATATATTATATAAGTACACTAGCTGAACGTGGTGCTGTGGGAGAAAAATCTAGTCTATTCTAGAGTACCTATCATCGGGATGGGAGTGGAAAATGTAATCGCACTCATTAGAGTTTAATGCTCTGCGGCAGTCTACCATCAATGTGAGTGCAATGTGGACCGGACTCCTCTTCAAACATGTAATGGAGTATGGGAACCACCTAAAGGATTACAACAAAACTTGTTGATTTTAGTATGCTTAGAAGAGATGTATTACAGTAAACAGTATATATCTTTCAGCAACATAGCAGCTCTTAATGTGGCACTACTATTTTCCCCAACATTTTACAGTTCTGTACACATATAAACCCATGTAACTATGTTTACTGATTAAAATAAACAATATACTTTTCAATGGAGACAAGTTTCTTGATTTCCTGTCTGTTTGATTATTTGACACAATTTACTTATCTCTACCTTATTGTTAAGTTGCTGATATTTTTTTCCATAGGCAAAAAGGAGGGAAAGAATTTCAGAACAGGAAATAGTTTACATATTGCTGTTTTTTCTACTCTGGTATCAGGGCCAGCCCGACAATGGAGCCGAGTGGGGCACTGCTCCAGACGGCACTTTTGAAGGTGGCACTTTTGCCGCCCCAAGCGCTTTTTTTAATTTTAAAGCGAAGAGAGAGGGGCGCCGAATGGTCAGTTGTCAGTAGAGTATGGGTAGATAAATAGGGAGGGGAGTGAGAGTAAGGGTAGATAATAGGGAGGGAGGAGAGGAAGGGAAGATAAAATGGGGGGCGGCAGGGACAGAGGGAGAGAAAGGGTAGATAATGGGGGGGCCACATTTTAAACTTCGCCCCAGGCATTTTTTCTTGGGCCTGCCCTGTCTGGTATACACACACACCTTCAATGAGCTTAATTTGTGTTGTTATTATTATTTATATATAGTGCCATCAAATTCCGTAGCGCTGTACAATGGGATCCCCAACATTTCAGGTATCCAAATCAGGATACCTGTGTGTCAGGAAGTGGGGAGAAGGTGCCAGGAGAGAAGACTCCCTTATTTTAGATATACTTAGGGACTTTCTATTTGAACTGTACAAACATATTGTTAAAGGTACAGCTCTACTTGTAAAACTTGTACGCTCTGAAAGTTTCATCACATAAACACTGTTTAAGTCAAATTTTTATTTTTTTATGACAACAACTTATTATTGTTATTCAACAATGCTAACAGGGGTATTATTGATCATGTGTTAAGGTCAGCATTGTAGGTGGTACCGTACCTTTAATCATGGTCAGCATGACCCTTTATGGAAAGATGTGGGAATTGTACTAAATTGGATGTCAGAAAAAAAATAACATGGAATGTGGTTGCTACTTTTTTATATGTGTAATACCAAGTTTGAACTACTAAATTGTTAAATGTACAGCCAGTTTGTGATTAATCATTAGAATAAACAGAGGATTTGCAAGCCATTGATCTGAAAATACATCAGCCACAGCAATGGAAAGATCCCTTTTTATTTGTGGCGCTACAAATGTATTTTTTTATATTGTGCTAGGTAACCTGTTGCATCATTATTGACTGTTAAAAATATATCTTAACAGCTGGAAATGGCGTTTTTAGTCACTTCTGATTGCATGCCAAGTAAAAGAGTGAATTTGAGCCAGACCTCAAAAATCTGTGTGCTAGGAAGCAGCAATTCTATATTTACTCTGACTTACACTTCATGTGGTCCAATTAGAAGTGAGTCTTTAATAACAAGGAAGCAGAGTTGTCTGCCCAAAAATGAAATATATGTTAAGATTTCTGCAATCTGAAAAGGTTAAGCAGTTGTTACAAAGATTATTGATACTTCTTCAGAAAACAGTCAAGGGTAACACATGCAGACATTTGCTTTCTAATTGCTACAGCAGGCTACCACTGTGAAGAACAAAGGAAATATTTAGCACATCGTAAATTCTTTTGGAGCCCTGTAGAGTGGCTTGAGTTCAGATTACACATTTATAACCAGCATTTGAGAGTAATTTCAATTTAACTTTGAAAAAGTGGGTGGGGAGATGCTGAATTCTTTTCCCCCTTGTTACATTCAGAAGTAGTAATATGTTCAGTTCCATACTTTTCTCACAGTCTGGTTACTAAACTTCACATTTTCCATTAACAAGGATATATTTTTTAATTTGTTATTGGGTTTCATATGTAAAAGCCATTTGAACTTTGTTGTTAAATCCTCATTGTTGAAAATTCAATAATACACAATTGTAGGGCCTGTAAAAGCCCCCCTCGATTTTTCTTTAAGATGGATATTTATATATGGATATTTTCCAACATACCAACATAGAGTAGACAAATAAGTATACTCATTGGACCATAAGATGTACAGCCCCCTCCACTAATATTGGCACCCATGGTAAATATGAGCATTTCATGTTGCAAAAAAGGTGTCTTTAATGTTTACTATTATATAAATATAATATTTGTGGCACAATTATTAGCACCCCTAGTGTTACTCACTGCTGCCTATTTCCACGCCACCGCAGGAACCGCCACAGAGGAGAGGGAGACCCCCTCCACCGCGCGGCCACCTCAGCAGCCGTCACGGAGGAAGTTCCACTTCAGCGTTATCTGGAGTCCATGCCTCCTCCACCGCACGGTCACCTCAGCAGCAGCCGCCACGGAGGAAGTTCCACTTCGGCGAACTCCCAAACTGCACGACTTTATAAAGGGAGATTACACCACACTCAAGATGGTTGCGATTCCTGACATCGGAAGTGACGTCATGATGGTTTTGGCAGGATCCTCTGCAGATCCTCCGCGGATCTCTATTTAAACATCTCAAACCAAAAATACCTTGCCTTCTGATGGTCATCTATGCCTTGTGCTAGTCGTCAGAGCGGGTTTATATATTCCTGTTATCCATGTTTGATCTTGGCTTTGTTTTTGACTATGTTGTTGTCCCGAACCCTGGCGAGTTTACTGTTTATCCTGACCTTGGCTTGTCCAGTCAAGTGGAATTGTTCTAAATCAACCTGGAAGAGGATGTGTGTTTATATTGTCTCAATGCACTATTAAGAGGATGGTTGAAGTATCACAGCTGGAGAATAACAGAAGCTAGTTGCCTCTTGGGGCCAGATAGTGTCTAAATCTACCATCCAAAATTACCTACATCACCACAAGTTGTTTGAAAGGGTTTCAAGAAAAAAATCCTCTACTCTCATACAAAAACAAAAACAAACTCAACAAACTTAGGTTTGCCAAACACTATTGCAACTTCAAAAAGGATAGGGTTCTATGGTTAAAGTTTTTTGACAATAATCTCCAGGGGTGGGTTTGGCGCACACAAAGAGGAGGACCTGGACATTTTGTTAGAATACATGGCATCATGGACTCAAATATCAACAGATATTAAATGAACACCTGACTGTCTCTGCCAGAAAGCTTAAAACAGAACATGGTTGGGTTTTTGTAGCAGGACAAAGATCCAAAATATACATCACAAGCAAGAGAGAAATGGTTTACTGACCACAAAATCAAGTTCCTACCATGGCCATCAGCGTTGATTTTGAAATTTGAAGGATCTTGAGAGATTATGTTTGGAGGAATGGTCTCAGATCCCTTGCCATGTGTTCTCCTCTAACCTCATAAGGCATTATAGGAGAAGACTCAGAGCTACTATCTTGGCAAAAGAGGCAGCACAAAGTATTGACTAAAAGGGTTCCAATAATTTTGTCACACATATATTTAACCATTTTTAAAAAAAAATAAAGTTGTTTTCACGACCGCCGCCACCGCGTCTTACCTTCGGGTAGCCAGGGTGCATTCCGAGAGGCTGCATCGCGGGTTTCTGCAACACAGCCCCGCAAGGAACTGACTGTGTGTGTGGCTATTATAGGAAACAAAGCGCGAGGATGAGTAAGACAAATGACTATATATATATATATAATATATATATATATAATATATGATATATGAGAAGACCAAGCAAATTCATCATTGCTGTGGTTATACCAGCTCCCCAGTGGTTGTGTCCTGCTGTCTTTTGTTCCCCTGTTTTGTTCTGTTCTGTTTTATTACCGACTGTTTTCAGTTTTTGAGTCTTGGACTGCCTCCTGATTATGCTCTTTGCCACCCATCCCAACCTGTGCTTGTCTGACCGTTTATAAAATTGTCAGCGTTTCCCCTGACCACTGTACTATCTGACTATTAGTGGAGGACACTATATTGGCGTATTATCGACACCACTTATTTAAAATCTATTGAAGCATATATCAATAATAAAGAGGAAAGTCGGTCCCAAACTTGAGAAAGGTTAATGATATGATTGCCTTTCCTTACATGCCTATATAGTGATGGCATCCAAACTTTGTCGAGTGCCTCTGATGTCTCATCTAATTAAGCCACAAAGGTTCCCTTTTCATAAATGCATTTCTCCTTCCATTATACTACTTGGAGGACTGGGGGTTGACCTTTTTTTACCTTCTGACTATACAAATCCTAATATCTATGGAGATTAGTCTTTTATTACAATCTTTGGTCAGTGACAGAATTGCATTCCCTAACAAGGGAGTAGGGAACAAACATAGCTAATAGGGTCCCACCAAATTGCGAACAAAAATCTGATTCAATCAGATTAGTCTTTTTGCCAGCCACTTGATAAGGACTGGGGCGAGTGTCACACAAAATGCTTATGTTAAAGAGTTAACAAGGCATTTAGTATGAAGAAGCAAAAATGTGTTTTTCTAAGGCCACATCCTGTGTTATCTGGAGTCCTTGCCACCAAGGCAGGAACAGCACCTAAGAAGGGAATCTTCAAAGGATACCAGATGGCCTGTCCTGGGTGCCATACACTCTTACAGTGCACCAGGCACTGGGGTCACACGGGGGAAACAGCACCTAGCATCTTCAGAGTTATGATTAAAGAAATATGGTTACGTTTCCATAGTACAATCATGGCATGAAGTTGTTATCTGTATTGGTCATGTGCCCTTCAGAATGATAGCAAACATGGCAGAGAAATAAGGTAGGGGGTGTTTGGTACCTTCTAATAACATGGTGGGTGCGGTTACCCCAGAGTTATAAAGGTACATAGTGCCATAACAGCAAAATATGAGATATTAAAATATCAGGCAGGAATTTGCTTCCAGGTTTTCTGAGCCAGGTGGCAATGGGCGGACTCCTAGAGAAGACGTCCACTTTCCCCTTTAACGTCACGTGAGAGCCTCTTGTGTTGTGTTTTGGGGCAATGAAGGGCAGCTGCCAGAGGAGGCCCCTGCAGGCGACCAGTAGAGTCACTGTTCCACCCCTGCGAAGATACGTAGACAAGGTAGGCTAGAGACAGTGACTTGTATAGGGGGGAAGGGACCATGGAGATTAGGTAGGATATATTACGTGTACGTTTACCCGCTACCATATTAGTTTATTCGATATTCGGTTTAAAAACGAAAATGCCCCATTCGTGTTCATGTTCTCCCGAATATGAATGCCCAAGTCTAATGGAAACAAGGGTGAAAATTTAACCCCTGCAAGTCAATGTAAAATTACTGTCCCAATAATTTTCCTAGCGTGGTGACTCAGCATTCGTTAAAATTACTATTACATTTCTAACCTGATATGTGTATAAAGATTGTCCCTAATAGAATAGTGACATCAAGGGATATCAGAGGGTTGGTTAAAATCAGGAATATGTCATCAGCAAACTAGGCGATTCTACAGTTATGTTTTCCTACTCATATTCTGGATAAACACTTGTCTTTCTTGACCTGAAATGCCAAAAGCTCATAAAGAAGGGGTGACACCCCTGCCCAGTTCAATCCTGTATAAATATAGGGTTTGTGCAATATCCTGATGTGCAAGCTGTTGCTGTGGGGTATGAATGGATGACCTTAAGGATAGATTCAAATCCAAATACCATAATGATGTCAAATATGTTATTCCAATAACATCTTCTTCGTCTTTGTGTACATTTACCCACCGCCATATTAGTTTATTCGGTATTCGGTTTGAACAACAAAAATGCACTAAATACGAATGCACAAGTCTAATGGAAACAAGGGTGAAAATGTAATAGGCTTATAATTACTTTTCAGACATCTTTGAAGTTTTCCCTGTTTTTGACTAAAAATAGTAAGAAATAGTTGCCTAAAAACTATATTCTATTTATATTTTCATTTGATTTTAAATAGACCAAAGTCTATTATTTAGCAACAACCAGATTATTTTATTAAATATTGTGAAACTAGATGATAACAGAAGGAAATTGATCAGTGCAGGGGTAGTAGAATAGCTTGACAATTTACATGTTTGGGCCTAGTCACAAATGCATATATTAAAATCCCTGTTGTTCTGCATGATAATGATATAATTTACTATATTAGTCGAGTACTTGCTATAAGAAGAACAATCTGTGGCTCCTACTTCTCTTATTCTGATAACTGTTCCAACATTGAAGTAGTTATTGGTGGTCTAGCACAGTGGTTCTCAACATAGTCCTCAAGGCACATCAATGGTACAGGGTTTATAAATCTCCCTTTTGGAACACAATGGGGTGATTAATGAATACTCACCTATTGATGTGCCATGAGGGCTGGGTTGTGAACCACTGGCAATCAGTGGCAAATCAGGCAAGCCACTTGTGGGAGCAGCAGAAGCAAAAACTAGTTAATCAGAGACCCTGTGTTCCATTAACCTACTGGAAAACAGGGTCTCTGATTAACTAGTTTTTGCTTCTGCTGCTCCCACAAGTGGCTTGCCTGATTTTCTGACAGTGTTTGTGTGACTGCTGAACTGCTCCTCGAAGGAGGAAGATGCAAGAGATGCAGCTCTGTTATATCACTTGATGTGAATTATGTACAAAGGTCAACTCTGATGCAATGTGGTGAAATAGTTGCCAAGACACGGAATGCTTTTTCTGATTGCACCACTCTTATCTTATTTAGAGGAGAATTGCTTAAAAAATAACTCTAACAAACACAATTTGTGATTGGAGTGGTGGTGTCACTCTGAAAATGCATTCAATTATCTTTAAGATGTCCTTTCTCTTCTATATTTGTTTTACCAAAGGTACATTTTTGTACAATGCTTTCATATTGCTGCAATTATGTCCCCCCACCCGAAATACTAATAGAATCAAAGGGAGCTTGAAGTGTAATTATGATGTATTACGAGTTATGAAATAATACTAATATATATTATATAGATCTATTGAGTATAACTGCACATTTAGGCTGCGTTTTACTTTTCTTTCTACTTTAATTTGAAAATTAAGTGACACACTGTCCGCTCTGTGTATAAACATTCTTCACATGAATCCACAGACTTGTCTGGAACATATTACACACAAGAAAGGCTTATCTGATTCATCAGGTTGGAAAAGGAAATGTCCAAAAACTGACGTAATCCTAGGAAAAAAAACATTAACTTTACTTTCTCTTGCACTCAGGTACATCTGTAAATTTGAAAAATCTGACAAATTTTATCATATGACAGACATGTTAATTGAATATATCTTAGATGTAATGTAGGGAACGTTTACTTTACCAAGAGGGAGGGACACAGAGAGAGTAGTACTGGCACCTTCTGGTCTGAGGGGAGGCAGATAAAGCCAAGTGGCCATTCCAGCCCCCAGTAACAAACACCCACAGGCACACACATTTACATGCACACTCTCACACTTACACACTAACATATTCACTCACACAGACGCACACTTATGCATACACACAGACGCATACATATTCATGCTAACACATACACAATCAAACACACACTCTAACACACTTACACATACACACTCACTCTAACATACATACTCCACTCTAACTCCCTTACCTTGCCCAGAGCCTTCTTTTTAGCTGCTCACCCCTCGCTGTGTGAGCAGTCTAACTATTAGCACAGGGTCACTTAACGTCATTTTAAGTGACCCGCTGTGAATTTTGGACCAGCCTTCCAGACCCCGGTGATATGTTAATGGAACAGCCTGCCATCAGAAGTAGTTGAAGTTAATACAATGAGGGAATTTAAACATGCATCGGATAGGCATAAAGCTATCCGGAATCTAAGACAAGACAGAGGACTGATTGATGTCTGTCTCTAGATCAGGAAAAATGAGCAGACTAGATGTTTCTATGTGCAATATGCTTTTTATTGATTTGTCATTATCTGTTATAATGACTTCATTTTGACAGTGACCACAAACTCAAAAGGCCGTTTTAACTTTGAACTATTTAGTCAATTTCTTTAAGTGCGTTATTTTGTATACAACAAATTGTGCCTTTTAATAGAAATAAAATGTCAAAATGGCACACTCTAACTCTCAGTGAGTGGCTTGTGCTAGGGTCCAACTACGAATGTTATAGAAAAATCAGTTTGCATTAGCCCACACAATTTATGCATGGGTTGTTTTGTAAACCCAAGTGCCTCTTTGTACCAAAAATGGTCCACTTTAGAACCCAGGTTGCTCTGTGCCTCTTGCCTTCACTGATTGTGCTTTTATCTAGGAGTTCAAAATCTTGAAAAGGTTCTTGAAAAGTTTACACACAGCAGGTAATGTGATTAAACAGCAGTAAAGTTACATTATTCTAAATTGGGCCCAAAGTGTCAATATTTTGTGTGACCATCATTATCTTCCAGCACTACCTTAACCATCTTGGGCATGGAGTTCACCAGAGCTTTACAGGTTACCACTGGAGTCCTCTTCCACTCCTCCATGATGACATCACGGAGCTGGTGGATGCTAAGAGACCTTGCGCTCCCACTCCTTCCATTTGAGGATGCCCCACAGATGCTAAATTGGGTTTAGGTCTGGAGACATGCTTGGCCAGTCCATCACCTTTACTCTCAGCTTCTTTAGCAAGGCAGTGGTCGTCTTGGAGGTGTGTTTGGGGTCGTTATGTTGGAATACTGCCCTGCGGCCCAGTCTCCAAAGGGTGGAGGATCATGCTCTGCTTCAGTATGTCACAGTACATGTTGGCATTCATGAACTGTAGCTCCCCAGTGCTGGCAGCACTCATGCAGGCACAATCCACTTGGGGGCGCTCGCATAAACAGGTGTTAAATGATATGAAAAAAAAAGAAAAACTCTAATAGTGTAGAAATAAAACAAGTTTTTGTAACTTTCAACACCTGGAGAGTGTTGTTAAGGGTTGTGGCTGTGTATTCGGTACAAAATAAGGAAGGAAAGTCTTTTATTTTCTATTCTACTTACTCTGGTTTTCACATCTTTTTTATATTTAGACTCACTTCGTTTTCCACTTGAATTCCAGTTTAAGGGATTAGGTTTATTGTGATTCACACATAATGGCATATGGGGCCGATTCCTTTCTTATATGGCGAGAAGAAAGAAGTAGAAAACTAGACAACATTTTAACACAAGAATTCAGGGATTCAGAACCTGACACAAATTTATTTAAAAAACTAGAAAGACTGATGGAGAAAGAAATTAAAAGATGGTAGGAGATCACTTTTATTGAACAATATATAAAAATCAGGACAATCCCGAGAGGATTACGAATTCAGAAAACACCTGCTTTTGGTCTTGAAGACCAAACCTTTATGCAAAAATGGCATAACGTACTGTGATTCAACAAAAGGAATGGTTAAATCAAATAGAGAAAGAAATGCATAAAATGGAGGAAGATATAAAAGTTAAAATAGATAAGAAAACAATCATGTCCAACAGGACTAACACAGAAAGGAAAGTTAATACAATAGAGGAGGAGATTATTAACAATAAAAAGAGGAAATTTTTGAGAGATAAGGAAGATATGCAGAAAGGAATTTACCAACTGTGAACAACACATAACCACTTTCACTACACATACAGAAATAAATGGGAGAGACCCAGACACAACACAAGATTTTTTCCAGTAAGGAAAGCACAACACGAGCACAACACGAGCATCATGAAATTGGCCATACTACACGATTTAGATCAGAGGATAAGGTTAATAGAATGACCACTAATATGGAACAAGAACAGGCTTTTTTAGACAGGGAGCCATCCCGATAGGGTGGGACAAAAAGGAAAGGCACCCCCCACACGGAGGGAAGCCATAGAAATGAGAAATCGGTACATCCCATTGGAACAGAGCCGTTGGAAAAAGAGGAACTACCAAAGAGAACAAGAGGTCAGAGAGGTAGAGGAAAGAAGGCAGTGCACAAACAGGAATTAGCACCAGAAAAGGAGGGCATCATCAATATATCAACAGTAAAATTAGAGCAGGACAAGATTAGATTACTTAGGAAAGGTTTAAAGTTCGCTCCAGCAAGAGGCCCCAACCAATCTGAACTATTTCTAGATACCCAAAAATATCTAAGAAAATTAGAGATTAGAATGTTTTTTTGTAAACCAGAGAGAAATGACCCGAATGGAGATACCACCACTGAACAATTTATACACACTAACCTCAGACCCAAATCTAAATTCAACCCCCAAAATGAGAAGAGTGAGCACATAGAAGTATTCACCGATCTGGTACTCAAAGATATGGAACAATTAGAAAATAAAGCCTATAATCTAAATAGAAAGGAACAACAAGCCTTACGCATCTTGAAAGAAAAACATAACCTAGTGGTGAAACAGGCAGACAAAGGAGGAGCTACGGTAGTTATGGATCTCTCATACTATAAAAAGGAAGCCAATAGGATACTAGGAGATACCACTACATATAAAAAATTAGGATGGGACCCAACAAAAGAATTCAGTACTGTGTCATATGGAATATTAGGAAAAGGTTTGGAGAAAGGCATTCTCAACAGAAAAGAATATAATTATTTAAAGAAGGAACACCCTAAGATACCGGTGTTATATTTCCTTCCAAAACTACACAAGAATCCTAGGGAACCACTGGTAGACCTATCATGAGTGGCTTAGATTTATTGACTTGCAATACATCAGAATACGTAGATCACTTCCTACAGAACTATGTCTCAAAAATTCCAGCATACCTGAAAGGCACCAGGTTTGCACCCAGCTACGCTAATCTTTTTGTAGCTGAATGGGAAAGGACTTCATATGAAATAACAACCCATTTGGTGCAGACCTGGTGCTCTGGAAGAGATATATTGATGATATCTTGATTATTTGGAAGGGAACAGAAAATAATTTACATAATTTATACAATACATCAATAACAACCAATTTAACCTTAAGTTCACCTCCAATATTCAGACCAAACAAGTAGAGTTTCGGGATGTGGAATAATTTTTTGAGGAAGTCGCAATCTGCTCCAGAAACTATACCAAACCAACGAACAAATTTCCCTTGATGACTAATTCATGCACTTATTTACATTCTGTCCAATACTGTGCTTATTGCTTACAATCCCGCCCGACTTTCTTATGCTTTGTCATACCTTCCTATGTGTTGTACTACCTTTGTATTTGCTCTTTTTACTTACCTCAGCATGTTCAATGGCTCCTACACTCATCGTGAGTGGTCCTGCTGTAGGGGTTGACCGCGCTCTCGTATTTTACATACTTTCCTCCCGCGCCATCTCCCACTATGCCATGCATTGTATAATGACCAACTCTCGCCGGGTCATTTGAGTGGCTCCTCGCACTGCATGGTAATATGACGATTCTACACCTCACTTGGTTTCTTTATTTTGCCATAAGTTTTAACACATGTGTTGCCTTAACATGTTTCGTTTTGTATTTCCAAAGTTCTTTTTTTTTTTTTATTATTATTTGGTTAGCCCTTTGGGCATCTAGTTTGCGGTTTGTTCTGTTTAGAAAAACTGAAAAAAGCTTTCATTCGGATTCATCATTTTTCACTCTGTACTGATTTCATGGCACCATACCGCACCAGCCTGCAGACTCACTCACTTTTATTTGTCGATATGGATCCATTGTATCTTTGCTTGTTTCTTTATATATCATTGTATCTTATTATGGATTCCTCTGTATATATTCCGCAGCATTTCATGGGATCATTTTCCTTTTTGACTGCGGACACTAGCTGTATGTATTTTGATTCTTTTGTCTACGAATCCGAATAAAAATGTTATTTAAAAAAAAAATGGATATATACATTACACAAGCTGCCACCATTCTCTGTGGTTAAATAATATACCTAAGGGACAGCTAATGAGGGTAAGAAGAAATTGCTCTAAAGAGGAGGACTTTGCGGTAAAGGTGGAAGAAATTAAACAAAAATTCCTTGAGAATCAATAACCTGTTGAGCGGTTAGACAGCAGCCGACAGGTGAAAAAAAAGGATATTGGTATACATAAAGAAAGGGATTATAGCTTCTCTTTTTTCACAAAATACAATACACAATCGAACAAGATCAAAAAGATCCTAGATAGACACTAGCACATCCTTAAGAGTGATGAGATATTAGGCACTGTTTTGCCTAACAAGCCTCAAATCATATTCAGAAAGACAGGGTCCCTCCAAACTATCCTCTCCCCGAGTGTACTCCCGAAACAAGAGATCAGACAAAATCAACATATGTTTATAGGGAACAAACCAAAAGGCTTCCATAAGTGTGGGCACTGCAAAATGTGCGTCTTTTTACCAAAAAAGACGGACCAATTTGCAAGTTCCAAAACAGGCCTCACATACATGATAAGGTATTTTATTAACTGCTCATCGAAGAATGTAGTATATCTGCTAGAATGTGGGTGTGGCTTACAATAAGTGGGGAGAACTATTAGACCAATGAAAGAAAGAATATTAGAACACCTGGGGAATATTAGGAACAAAAGTATAAAAAAGGGGCGTCCAACATGCGGCCCGCGGCACCTCGAGGTTTTCGGTTTTGGCTAAGTGAACCCTGAATTTTTGGTTTGGATCCAGAATTTTCATTTCGGTACATCCCTAGGATAAATAGAACTATTTCATTTTTACTTATCCAGAATCCTGAAAAAAAACTTTCTAGGCCCAGAAATCAGTGAGAGGAAAAGTAAAGGTTTAGTGTCATTTACTTTATTTTAATCTGCATTCCTTATTAAAGGCCGTATTTTCTCACAGTGAAAAATCAGTGCAGCCCTCGCACGTATTCAATTCTGATGAAGTGGCCCACTGCAGAAAAAACTTGGACACCCTTGGTTTAAAGCATACAGATAAATACAGTTACCCTATAGTATGTTCATCTTTAAGGGATTAAACAAAAATACATTTGAATGGCATACAGCGGTTAAAAACTTCTAGGTAGCCAAAATGTACAGACAGATGCCATTCACAATCAATCAAGGTATTGGTTTGCACTTATTCTGCCAGTTTTCCTGTAATAATCGCATAGAAACATAGAGCCAAACTAATGCCATTTACAGTTCAAATACTTTCAGGGGTTTTTTTTGCACATTATCCGCACAGTGTTCTGTTCATCTTGTGAATATAAAATAAGCTTGTTTGTTAAAAAAAAGCAGAATGTGTACAATTTTTAGGCAACCAGGCAGTTGGGATGTAATTTAATACTTGATGCAACACCTAAAAGAGAAAAAATATGTTGCGATAAGATACGATTCTAAATTTCTTTATGTTTGCATAATGAGATATGTTGTAGAAACTGCAATAAGAAAATATGTTTTAGTGAAGAGTGGATGTCTGAATTTAATGTAGCACAGTAGAGTATATTCACAAAAAGAAGAGTTGTCAGCAGAGTTTGCAGGAGAAATAACAGACTCTTCAGAGGCTCCACGACAAACATTTTCTCCGTATACATGAATATGCCTGAGGTAACAGCTGCCAGAAGACCCTGGCACCTCCACAGAATGCCTGCAATCCAATCAAATCACACGCCAAGGTAAGAAAAATAATTGTTTTTTATAATTTTAATAAAGTGTATTTTCTGAATCAGTGGGAGGAAACAATCACTTGCAGGAGAGTTGCGATTTCAACACCCTCACTTTAAAATGCATTACGAAGTGCAAACACTAGCACATTTTCTGTCATAAAGAACCAAACCTGTTCTGCATAATGTATAGATCAACTGGAAAAAATACTTTGAAGAAAATATCACAACGCCACGTAAAGCCCTTCATTTGAATCAGTGAAGAATAGATTATAATGTTTTAAATTCTTTTTATATTCATAATGGTTTCACTTTATAAAATAGAAGTTTATTGTTTTGTTTTTTTTCTCATGACTTGATAAACCTTGACCCAGTCACATATCTGCCAGCAGCTCATGCAGGGAGTTAGTATAGGTTCTCTGTCCTTACTGCTGCATTATGACTACAGTTTTGGAAGTTTGATTGATTGTTCCCACGTTGCTGCATAGTTTTAGCTGATTAACCACATACAGTTTTTTTGCCAATGTCTGGCTACTCTTTTTCTTTCTTTTTTTTTTTAACTTAGTGCTTTGCTGGCCGGATAACAAAAACAGATTTGAAGAAGTGGAATCAAATCTGGCAGCAATGGATTTAGTTCCAAATACATAGGTGATCGTACAATTTCATTTGACATTAAAAAAATCCTATTTGCTATGGAAAAAAATGCCTGAATTATTCATTTCCCCTTCTCAATACTTTATTTAAAAGTAACACGCTAACAAGTTATGGCTGTAAAGCTATTGACCCTTTTTTCCAAGAAGAAACCCCAGCATTGGACAGGTTAATAGCATCCTTAGCAACATAGAATGAAAATATACATCCAATGAAGAAAGTAGGCCCTTTAAATCTTTTTCAGTAAAAGAACTTATTGTCCTTCTATTTGGCTTTGTGGTTTTTAACGATTTGTTTATGTATCTGAATGGTCTGAAAAGACAGATGTATTTTATGTAACTCTCTATGCAAGCTTTTTTCATTTCCTTTATAAATTACTTTCCCATATTTTTATGCCATTATGTTTTTAGAAGAAAAAAAAATACCCAGGAGCCATTATTACTAGGCCACCAGGAACTGTATATAAAGCATGGATTTATAATAGTGCTAGTAGAGATAGACTGACATTTGCAGCCGTATTCTCAAGTGATATGATTAAAGAACGGCTAATAGGACCAAATACATTCCCAGGACTGAATTTTCCTTAGAAGCACACATCCTGATATCACCATGTGGAAATGTACACTTAAAGACAATGTTTCAGAAAAACAGCCAATAGGTTCGGCTGACAAGTTGTCAACCCCGTGCAAATCAAATTTCCATTCATAGGCACTTGTCTACAGCGACACTTTTTAGATGGGAGACAAATGGCATGGACAGTCATCTTTGCCGATTGCCAAAGTGTAAGGAAGTAAACAGTGCTACCAAGGTGCAGACTAAACACTGTTTAATTATAGGAAGAGTTATGATGGTAAGTATTTCATATTACTGTGTTACATTTATATAAGGCAATATTTACTTTGTCCAACTTTTATAAGGCTAGATGGAAAGCTTACGGGCAGGGTTCTCAAATCTTGATGTATCTGTTTAACCCCTTAAGGACAATGGGCGGTCCCAAAACCCATTGAACACAATGCATTTTGTGCCCGTACATGTACGGGCTTTGTCATTAAGGGGTTAATAAACTCACTGGCCACTTTATTAGGTATACCTTGTTATTACCGGGTCGAAACCCCTTTTGCCTTCAGAACGCCTTCATTCTTTGTGGCATACTTTCTACAAGGTGCTGGAAACATTCCTCAGAGATTTTGGTCCATATGGACATGATGGCATCACGCAGGTTTGTCAGCTACACATCCATGATTCAAATCTCACATTCCACCACATCCCAAAGGTGCTCTATTGGATTGAGATCTGGTGACTGTGGATTCCATTGAAGTACAATTAGCTCATTGTCATGTTCAAGAAACCAGTTTGAGATGACGTGAGCTTTGTGAAACCTTTGGGATGTGGTGGAACGGGTCAGAAGTAGGCATCAGAAGATGTGTACACTGTGGTCATAAAGGGATTGGCATGGTCAGCCACAATACTCAGGTATGCTGTCACGTTTAAAAAATACTCAATTGGTACTAAGGGGCCCAAAGTGTGCCAAGAAAATGTCCCCCACAACATTACACCACCAGCATGAACCATTGATACAAGGCAGGATGGATCCATGATTTCATGTTGTCTGACACTGCCATCTGAATGTTGCAGCTGGAATCGAGACTCATCAGACCAGGCAACGTTCTTCCAGTCTTACATTGTCCAATTTTGGTGAACCTGTGCGAATTGTAGCCTCAGTTTCCTGTTCTTAGTTGACAGGAGTGTCACCCAGTGTGGTCTTCTGCTGCTCTAGTCCATCTGCTTCAAGGTTCTACGTGTTGTGCATATTCTGCATACCTTGGTTGTAATGAGTGGTTATTTGAGTTACTGTTGCCTTTCTGTCATCTCGAACCAGTCTGCCCATTCTCCTCTGACCTCTGACATCAACAAGCCATGGTTGAACGTGAAAATCCCAGTAGATCAGCAGTTTCTGAAATACTCAGACCAGCCTGTCTGGCACCAACAACCATGCCACATTCAAAGTCACTTAAATCGGTGAAACATATCACTATTACTATTGCTAGAAAGGTATCCTAGCCACACTGTCACTTCCAGAATTAAATAAGGGACATATCCCTGCTGCATTAACTATGGGCTAGTTTGCTGAGATGTCTGATTAGCACACTGCTGCAACAGGTAAAATGATGGCTCCCTTAACATATGTCACTTATTTAAAAATGTTTGTTAATATTGGTTTCAATTCATAGTAATAAGTCAGTATTCAATTTTTAAATATGTCCCTGTTCTGGTTTCTCTAGCCAGTGAACCTTATCGAAGCTTTACTTGGAACCTCTGCTCTTAATATTAATACAATGATCCAAGTAAAATCCCAGGCAACCTTTGACTCAAAGAAAACTGGCAAATCATCTAAACTTTAAAGGTGCTGTTCTACACACTGTTGTGTGTTAAATTAACATATCTAAAACTAAATGATGGCCCAGAATGAATTCTCAGATTGTCTAAATTTTACTTAATTCATAATTTAGCGATTTTAACAATTTTCATGTTACATAAAAAGGACTAATAAAAAGCTGCCCTGTAAATGAGTAGGTTGTGAGCACAAAATTAACAGGGCACGGCTGAGATAATAGTAGAGGAGTTTATCTTGTGGAAAGCCTTTCCAGAAGAGTGGGACTAGGTGCAATGGGGGGGGGATTCCATAATGCCTATGTATTTAGAATGCAATATCATAAAAGTTCACTGACATAACACACTAATTTTCCTACTTTGCTAGTTAATCAGGAAGCAGCAACCTAAAGTGTACACCGGGAACAGATCAGTGACTTGTGAATATTATGCAGAAAACTAAACTACAGTCCAAATACATAAATGGCAAAACAATTACCATTTGTGCAGAATCTGGCAGGGAGTTCTATATGATTCATATGTACCCCACCTCTATGTCTCCTTGCAATATATTCAACAGAAAATGGCACACAAAAATCGGTGTACCAGACGCGTAATTCACACAGCATGAACCAATAAATGCATGCGGTAGACATATGTCCTGTAGTTATATTCAAAGAAAATAATTCCAGACATAGAAATCTTCCTCACACAAGGTTTATGGATGTGCACCACAGGTGCTGAAGTCAGGGCCAAACTGGCTTCCAGAACTCTGAATATGGAAACCATAGGGAAATTGCACTTTATCTTTGATTTATGTTACAAATGGAGCAAATCGGTTATTTTCATATGTTAGGGATTTAAGTATGGAACCCTCTGAGAGCACTATAACTGTAAGTTTAAATAAGGGTAAGTTATTGACTGCTGTATCTAGAAGGATGCTAATCAGTCTATGTGTATTTTCAAAGCCTATTTATAGTATAATTTATGACCAATCATCCCTATTGAATTTAAAGGTGTCACAGACAGTTTGGACTGAATTCAAGTGGCAAGGCCACTGTAACATTTGTTTTTCATAAAATCAAGAACACAGGCTTACAGATAGATTACTCCAGCACTATAGCAACAACACCACCTAACCACGTCATTTTGTATAATTTTGTCTCTAATAGGGAACGTATGAGAGAGAACCATCAAATTATTTATATTGAAAAGTGCCCCTTCTAAAAGTTTACCTCCTTTTAAAGGCTAAATATATCCCTCCCACAATTTAGCCCTTCTGAGGAGGGAATGATGTTCCACAATTTTCTATTAACTTAAGTATCACATTAACAGCAAACAATATAGAGCAGACTAAAATTAAATTGATCGTGCTGTTTAAAACCATTGAGTCAAAACAACAGTTACATGTTATATAAAAGTATTTGTAGAGAAGATCTGGTCACTTCAAAGAACAGTTGTTTTACCTTGTTGAGTGGACCTTTCCTTTTTAAATAGTATGCTCACAAGGCAGTGCCTAAAACGATTCTTTGTGTATGTGCATGTACAGTAACTCATATTACAGTAGATGAATTAGCAAGCAATAGTGCCTTACAGGATCCAATGTTATTCATACAGCCATCTTTTTAACCCCTTAAGGACCGGGCTCATTTTTCGTTTTGTACCCTGTGGGACCGAGGCTGTTTTGACACTTTTGTGGTGTTCAGCTGTAATTTTCTCCTCACCCATTTAGTGTACCCACATAAGTTATATATTGTTTTTTTCAGGTCAAGATGGGCTTTCTTCAGATACCATTATTTTGATCGTATCATCTTATT
>VKOC01022351.1:0-42735 GCA_009364415.1 Spea multiplicata | reverse complement strand
AAAAACAATATATAATGTGTGTGGGTGCACAAAATGAGAGAGAAGAAAATCACAGCAACACTGAAAAATGTTAAGAGCCTTTGTCCCAAAATGTACTACGACTAAGAAACAGTCTTGTCATTAAGGGGTTAAACGGCATCAAGCTATAAAAAATTACACAATGAGTAGTAGATTGGGAACGTATGCCAACGTGTGCAGAAGCCTTTTTGATCCCTTGCAGGAACATACTTAGAGTTTGGCATTCAGGTACCCCTTAAGTCAGTGAAGACCTCAATATATAAATGATATATGGGGGTCACACAAAAAGACAAAGCACCACGCTGTCAGCAGAATTGCAAAGGATGATATGATAGCTGAGAGGTTCCTTTAAATGTCCGTGGTGTCCCTTTTGGAAATGCATGAATGGGGTTCTGCAGAATATGCATTTGTCCTCCCCCGCATATCTTTGCATGCAATATACTTGTCGGCTCCAGTGCTGTCTCTGCAAACGCTGAATGCGGGGATCTGTTCAGACCCTCGTGTGTATGGGTGGGAAGTGTTCTATTTCATATCAATGGCATTGCGTTCCTGCCACCGATTAGCTGCTTCAAGCAGCAATCGTGAGCCCACGGAGGACTAGGGTAGCTGCAGAGCTGTAGTTTCTGCCTGGGGTAAGGGCGATTAATATGAATTCTCTAAATCTGAAAAAAATACAGTGCTTGCAAAGTAAACGGTCCCTTTAATGCTTTGCTGTATGCCTTTCTTCCGACGTGGTATGTTTTCCAGGCAGATTCAAGCAACAAGAGGATATTTGCAGTTAATGACACCGAGAATGGTTTCTACAGATACGGACTTGTGAGTCTCAGTGGTCTGTGGAAGGATATGCCGACAGTCGAGAGTCATGACAACCCGCACTCCACAAGTCACAAGGTATTGTGAACTAGTGCTCTGCGCTGTTGGAAAACTCGGTATTGTATCCCATTCTTTCTGAACTATTCTTGGATTCCCTTATTTGAACAGGCTTAAAAGGCTTTTCCCGTTCCTGGGGAATGTGAGTGTTTTGATGTTTTAACTGTTTGTCACCCACCGTCCATGCTAGGTAACTTCATATGTAATGCTGCTTTCTCGTTTCTCTAGGTCATGTCTGCCTGTTGGGCATCGCTGACTGCTCCAGATTCCCACCTTCTGTATCCTTGGTGTAGATTAAGTGGTGTGGAAGGGTTTAGGTCCCTGCCGGGAGAATTAGATTTCGTGAACTAAGTGGTATCCTGTGCCAAAGTCTTTATGTACGCAGCGTCAGCAATAGCCACTGGAGTCCTAATTGTTTGAAATAATTTGGTGAAATGTGGCTTCTCACAAACTGGCGCATGCATGTGTAAAAGGGGCAGCCTTCCAGCTTTTGGTGAGAACTTTCTATTATATGCTCTGGAGGTTGTGTTAAACTAATCATATTTGTTTTTTCTCCCTCCTTGTGTTATTGACAGCCACTGGTGACTGTGTGTTGGTTAGTTTGTATTGCCCCAGTTTGGTGTGTGTGTACATGTGTGTGTGATAAATTATATACACACACAATTATATAAAAATTGTGTTTAAACAGACTTTCACTTTAGCTTCCTCAATGTCAATGCAGCGTTTGCCTTCTAGGAAAGCCACAGACACAAGACAGTGTTAGCCTTATTCCAACTTCTTTATTCGGAAACGTGTCCTCAGAGTACGGTAATATAAAATTGTGTATTGAATGTGCAGTCGATGACCTTGTTGTTGCTTTTTTATTGTATCAATTGTAATGAAAGTTACAGTAAACTAGAAAAAAAACACAAGTTTTAAGACCGCTCTGACCCTGCAACATATGCTGTAAAACAGTGTTTCTTATCCCAGTGCTCAAAGGCGCAGGAATAAGTCCATTGGTTTGTTTGTAACAGTGTGTACTAATTACTATATCAGGGGTGTCCAACCTGTGGCCCTCCAGCTACTGCAGGACTACATCTGCCCTGTTAGCTCCCATTGAGGACTAGGCTGGAACCATTATAATAAAGTGTTACAAAGTTGGGCATCACATATGCAGCATAACCCCCCCCACACACACATTTTTATTATGTTTTATAGATCATGACTCTCCTGAAATGCTTTACAACATCAAAGTTTCTAACCCGTGGACATGCGCATGGTGCCCAAACCCTCAGCTGGCCAATACTTATGCAGCAGGTAAGGTTAATGTTCAGCTGCCTTGCTCTGAACATGAGAGCTGCGTGCTTTGTAATATTAGAAGTGTTTTCTTGTTACAGTATCTTCTGGCAACAAATCCCAGTATAAAGTCACAAAGTTCAGCACAACCCTTAAGGCGCTCTTATTACTTCTTCTGCCAATGGTAACTTGGTGGAACAAAACCATCACCTGTCTTTTACTGTCCCACTTCTGTTTCTGCAAGGACTAAAAGAACAAATTTTGGTCATGAATGCTGTCACAGATCATCGGAGAACATTTAGGACACTTAGCGATACATTGGCTCAACAATTCGCCACGCAGGTAAATGTTAACAGCTGTGAGCCATTATTTTTTATTATTTTATTGAATCAATATTGCTACACAAATGGTTTGATGTTTGGAAGGCTGTAGTCTCTTCTGTTAATCTTGTGCATTACATTTTCAATTTACTATATTTAGAAAGGGTATTGAGTGCCGGATTCTGTTATGTTCCGCTTTCATTTAAGTTTGAAATTATTCACAGATCTGATATCTACTCAAAGCATAGATACTGCATTTATTTTTTTTACTGTCTAACTTGCGTCTATTATTGTCTCTGTGAAGCTATTAACACATGTTTTATACTAATATGTTGTACATAGCAGCCTGAATTACGATGTGGAATAATCTTTCCTCCTTGCAATCATTCTTCAGATAAATGTTTGTCTTTTTTTTTTCTCTAATTCATTTGATGACTATTTGTCAGATAAATTATTGCCGCAAATCAGAACGCCTTCTCTTGCAGACGTTACTGCTGTACAATGGCTGCCGTTCTGGAGAGGTTTTCTCTATTGACCTCCGTGTGCCGGCCACCCCGTCAAACTGGAAGAAGGCAGCGTCTTTCAAGCACAGTTCCGGTGTCACCTCCTTGCATCTTCTCCAGGATGAGAACTATTTGACTGTGGCAGACATGTCTGGAGAGGTGTTGTATTATTCAGTATCTGTAGCTATGTTAATGTTATGGGACCTGTCCCCCCAGCCACCACTGGAAAAGGGGGCAGTAGCAAAGACAGTGGGAAATTAAACATGAACATTTAATGGCATAATTTAAAATAAAACTAAAAAACGTTTAGGTATTCAGAAGGGGGCATTGCAATGTTATTTTCTCAATCACACCAAGAATGGGTACCGAGATGGGAATGTCTTATAGCGTTGCCCTTTGGTTAATTACAATTTAAATTCTGTGTTTCTCTTGACTATTTTCTGCAAATGACTGGTATTTGTGTTTTATTTCTTTTTATCTGCATTTGTTCATTTTTCTACCCTTTCACCATCCCCCCCCATCCATCGCTAGATTAAAATGTGGGATGTGAGAATGACTAAACCTGTGAAGCGCTACGAAGGCCATAACAACAGCTATGCTTTTTTGCCTTTGCATGTAAAAGAAGATGAAGGATTATTGCTAGCAGGTAGGATGGACCTTTAACCATATTGCAGGTAGATTATGGGTACCACGTCATGATTCTTTGGTTGAAGGGGCACAATTTATTTAGGACCTCCTGACACAAGGTTCTTCGGATATAAGTCAGATTGACTAAAGTCAAGAGAACATTGCATTGAAATTACATTTTGGACGTGCATGGTTAATACAGCTGTGCCCCGCTAAACTCAGCAGGTAGTGGTTTTTGGTTTAACTTTTGTCTTCTAGTCCCGCTGGTCCTACGTGGAATAGATTTGGAGGGGCAAGATAATTTTGTTGATTTAAAAAGATGTGAAGTAATGTCAATTCTATTTTTGTTATAATGGTCCTATGTACACAATGTCATAATTGTACAAAGCTAAGGATGCAACATTTAAATAAGGATTTCCATTTTTATTACTTTTGACCCCAAATAGCACTATGTTAGGCGCCTGCCTTGTAAAGGATTTCCCACACTATGACTTGAATGTTGGTTGCCTCCCTGAAATAAAACTTTGCCCATGGTTTGTTACAGTTGGCCAGGATTGCTTCACACGCATTTGGAACCTTCAGGATACCAAGCTAGTGAGGACCATTCCTTCACCGCACCCAGCAGCCATCAACTCCATACCAAGCGTGGTTTTCTCTCACCAACTTGGAGGTCCACGACAAATGGCTCCAGGCCTGCTTATGGCAGTGAAGAGCGAGCTGTACTACTTTACGTATGATTCCGGTACATTTTAATTTGAACTTTAAAGCTCCAAACTGTAAAAATGAGTTCTCTTGTTACGACCATATATTAAAGTTAGACATTTTATAAACCACCGGCTCAAAAAGACAATTGTGTAAGTCCATGGGGAAGACTGTCTACTGGTATGCAAGTGAGAATCTTGTTTTTGTAATGGGAAATGTGGAAAACAAGGTTGTCTTATAAGATTACATTTAAACACTCAATATTGAATTTGTCCAAATTGAGCTTCTAAACACGTGCAAGGATGTGAATTTGGCCTGTTGCATTTATTGCCACCGCCTGTTATGACATATAAACCCATATGACTTTACATGATTATAATATAACTAATTTATTTTATTATTCATCTTAAGTGCCTTCTTGGTAATGGTGTATTTTGCAGAATTGTCATGCTCTGTGATGTATATATAAAAAAATATATATATTTTTTAGTGTACATATATTCTGAAGCTGAATTTAAGATTTTTTAAAACGAATAACCTCCTTTGAGAATTTTAAACTAGTTTTATAGTATTTTTTTAGTCGTACATCTTAAATAAAGGAATGGTGACACTTGTGTAATACAGCTTTTTGATGGTCACATAATCTGTTTTTTAATCCAGAATTCCCTATTCGGTATAAAGAAAAACAAAGCATGTGATTTCTGCAAATGAATACCTGGGAGAAACGCCTAAGACTCACTGACTGTGAGTTTACAGCTCTGTGCCATCAGCATTACATTGTCACAACTTTCCTACCTTAACCCCTTTTTAAGGGGTTAAAAAAAAACTGATGGCAGCAAAAGTGTGAGCTGACCGTGTGTATTACCCTGCCTCCTCACAAAACGCTTATATAATTGACCGTTAACATTTTCCAGGGATCATTAATATATTGATACATACGTGCTAGACAGCGCTCCCAGCTACCATGATGTTTCCATGTTGGCTCTAGAAGCTAGTTGTCCACGTGCCGCCACGAGCGAACTGTGCACAAAATTCTGGCAGCTTGAAAGGGATATTGTTTTTGTAATTATGCATTAAGCAGGGCTAACAGCCATTTTTAACCCCTTAAGGACAATGGGCGGACCCTAAACCCATTGAAAACAATGCATTTTGAGTCCGTACATGTATGGGATTTGTCATTAAGGGGTTAATTTTTTTTTTTACAGTTTGTCTCATTATATGAATGAACATTTAAGATGATACAGTGCTCCCAATAAATAAAAGGACATTTAGTTATTACAAAAGGAATGCCACGGTCTCTCCTTGGCACAGATAAATGGTAGGACACACATTTAGTTTGTGTATGTATCCTGTTGATTCCATGACATGCAATACAATGTAGATTACATGTTTGTAGTTTAACGCTGCCCCAGTATAGTGTTTCCTGCATTTTTTACATTAAATAAAAAGGGTACAATTTTGATTGGAACCCCCACTTTACCTTCTAGAACCAAGAACAGGATATGCAATACTATAAATTTAAATCCGGTAAATAAAATTTGATTTAGTCTATACCATTTACAGTCTGAACGACGTTACATAAAAAAAGTGTAGTATACAATTTAACCACCACTACCCCCCTCCAAAAAAATAAACCTAGTTTCACACCTTGTGTTTTATATTTATTACAGGTTTATTCTTAAATACATGGAAAACTGACTAGATAAAATAAGACATAAGTACAGACTTTATGGAATAAAGTGTAAAGTGCACAGACTCGTATTGACCATGAGTTACACTAGATTCTGGATCTGTGAGAAGGTAAACACTGTAGCAGACTATCCCCAGAAACAAAATCAAACCAAAGTGCTAATGGAATTGTGTTTCTCGTCCAGAGAATTTCTACTATGATTTTACTTTAAAAAGTGCATATTGTATATTGTCTTTTTTTATGAGATTATCTGCAGATAACCACAGTTGATAGGTCAGAACATGCACTGCCAAACAAGCTTTAAGGAAGAAAGAGGTTCCGCTTCTATCTAACCCTGAGAATGGTCTGCAAATTTTGAAAGACAGGAGTGGAAATAAAGGTGTTAAAGGTCACCAGGTTTTTTATTGCAGTTAATGCAAACGCGAACTGGGTGGTCCCAGCCCCTCGAGGGTACTGGCCTTCGGTTATCCGAGCATTCGTGACAGAAACCCTGTCCGCATGCGCGGCAGTGGTGTTTGGAAAGCTTGATGTTAAATTCTTTCCTGCAGCTGTGGCAGTGAGTTATATCATGGTCCGGGATCCAATACGCAGGTCGTGCAGCATCCTTCATGAGCCCTGGCAACGTAAATCATTATTTAGAGGCCCGTATTTTTAAATTAATTCTGTAATTTTTTTTTGTAATTTAATTTTTTTTTATATACTGATCGATTGTAGATTACTCACATTAATATATACAGAAAATACTTAATAAAAATGAGATAAAAACAGGATTGAGATTCCTAGGAAAATATAGAAAATTTTATAACCAGCAAATTAGGCATTAAATGGGCACTCCTGCCATCATATGCACTTTAATGCAGACTTCATCTTGGAAATAAATGGATGAATTCAGCAGACTGCCAGCCCCTCCCCCCACATGCATATTCACTACAAGTCAGGTCTAGTATGAGACCCTAGTATGAGACCCTTGTGCACATGAACACAAAGAGATTCCGCTGATTTACTTGGGAGAACTTTCCTGGTCGCTGATTGGCCAAAAGTGTCATGAAAAGTGGAGTCGTGCCCTGTAGTTCCTCCAAAAGGCAATTATATTTTTGTGAAAGAATACACAATATAAGGACTTTTTAGGACCAGGGCCCACAGCATTCCCCGTAATGAGGCCAGTTATGAGGCTGATTGGAGATATGTTCAGCCCAACAAATACTGTGTATGACCTTTAGCAGGAGGGTGAGGAAAGGGGCAAATGGGTTGATTCTGGAGAATGCCCCTGTGCATTTTCAAATGGAACAATATAAAACTTATATTATATATATATTATAATATACATACAATATACTCGCATACATAATTACTCATATATTATAGTACGCTTGTCATATATGAAGCATTTAGTCATATACAGCCTAAAATGTCCCTTTAGAACCCTATCTTAATGCTGCTAACGCAAATAAATGAGTAACACCATTTCTGTGAATGCATGCTTGTTTAGAGATCATACTAACTACAGGAATAGGGACAATCAGCCAGCCACCCTAGGTTTCTTACCTAGAGGAATGTCAATGGCTGTCACCACAGCACCCAGAGTATTCTGTACAGCTTCTCCAACCTTCCTTGCAATTAAAGTATTGCCTTCATCGTCATCTCCTGAAACTGCAACAACTACAGAAACAAAAAATGCAGTTACATTGAGTGCAACCGTTATATATGGGACGACACCTCCATCTCTCGCAAAAATACAATAAATGACAATAATATTTTAATGTATTCAAATATTTGGACTTCAAAGAGTGGGGAAAAGGTGTTGGATTCATTAGAATGAAACACAAAAAGTAGACCCAAGACATAGGAGTACTTGACCCCTTATATGTCCAGTCTTCTACTGGGGTAATGGTAAAATTGTCAGGTTTCAATTACCGTTCTGAGTTCCTCTGCGGTCATAGCAGTTATCGCAAACACGGACCGGTGAAAGACCCCAGCCCCGTTCAGGAACCGGACGGCTCTTGGACGAACAGCTGTCGCAGAATCCCTCTCCACATGCCCGGCAATGATGTTTGGTATCATTATCTTTAAAGGGAAACCGGCACTTGGTACATTCCTATCGAAAAAGAAAAAAAATGTGTGTTATATATACACATATACATATTTATATATATAAAATGGAATATGTACCTTCACAATTCTCCCCACCACACTGTTACTTTCATAATCTGATGGCAAAACCTCACCTCGATCTGGGAATTTGGTTTCCATTATGCAGGGGCAATTTGGTCGGTCAGCCATGACGTCACTGCTTTGGTGGGCCCAATGCTCAGCTCGGTCACAGACTGTGCCATAAAATTCATGCCGTCCAACAAACGCTGGGTGCATTGTTATCTTTCAGAAATTCATCTGCCTGCCAGCAAAAACAATAGCAGAAGGATTTAGGTGTCCATCTTTCTACAGAGATACTCATAGTTTTACAATTAATCAATCTGAAATGCATACGCATTGAAAAGTTAATTTTCCCGACAATCTACGAGTACTAGGACTTGCAGGATAGGCACTTACCCCTGGCCAGACATGCTGTATCTCTGTGCGTACTACGGTGTCCACAGGATCCTGGTTTCCAAACCAGTATTGGCGGCTGCGATAAATCACTCCACAAGTAGGACATTCGATAACATACCTGGAAGTAGATGCATCCCATAAGAGATTGATTCAAAACAATGGAAGTGCTTGAAATTGGACAGCAACTGGCACTTACCCAGACCAAGCATATTTGGCAAGGCCCAGCCAAGGAGAGTCCGTGGAAGCAGATGTTTTGGGAACCACATTGACCTCCTTCCCACCTTCATAGCAAGCCTGGAAAGAAACGCATTTCAAAGTACAGACACTAGAAAGTATTAAATCCCACTACTTCAGGGATGTCCACCCTCCGGCCCTCCAGCTGCTGTAGGACTACATCTCCCATACTCCTGAGCCAGCCCATTAGCTGAAAGAGCATTATGGGAGATGTGGTCCTGCAGCAGCTGGAGGGCTGCAAGTTGGACACCCCTGCACTAATTGTTCCCAAAAGAGTCTGGATCCTTGTCACATATCTGGCATAAAGTATGACCAATTCCCTTGCTTCTAAAGCACATGCTCGATACTGGCAGGTACAGGATCTGTTCTGGAGACCTTGCATAGCCTAACCAGAAGCTGAACCTCATGCCCCAATGTATTCCATATCTGAACTCAAGAATCCCAACACAAAGCTTTGCTCACCTTGCAGGTAAACACTCGATTGTCATACTGATGGGAGTATCTGCACCGCTGCCGATGTATATGCGTCATCGAGGAGAGTCCTATCCTGTTGAAGTGCACTTCATCTACTTTTTACATTCCTGCCCGCTCAAATAAATAATGAAACACACACAGGAAAACCGGGTGAAACCAGGATGAACGCAGCAAAAATGATAATTGTCAATGAAACAAAATAAGAAGTGTTTCGTTGGCATAAAATTAGTTTTTGGCAATTTGTTGTACCTCACCCATGCAATACTTTACAGATTAGTCTTGTATATCTCTGCTTTTGATCAGCTCTTTACAAATACTACCATTCAATTCATCTCTTCAATTACTAATTTCCTAAGTTGTAACTTTACAGGGGGAGGGGCTGTAATACGCAGAGCCACTGATGGGTAAAATCTGTGCCCTTTCTTTGGGGGGGGGGTTTAAATTGAGGACACCTGCATTGCACATTACGCGACCCTGTTCAATGCTTCGTTTATACACCCTGATGTTATTTTATTCTCTCTGTAAAGAAGCCTATATTGTACACACTTTGAGGTTTCTCTTGTTTCCTCTTATGTTCATGCCACATACCTGTACATGCTGGTTTTCCAGACACATTTTTGCCCCCCGCTTCCCCATTTTTTCAAAAACCTCTAATAAACTTTGGTTTACAAAAAAAAAATCCCCTTCCCTAAAAAAAAAAATTTAGGGCTAGTAAATTAACGGGGATCGGTAATATTACAATACACATACCCACAGCTCAGACAGAGAGCAGAGCAGGTGAAGTACTCATCAGGAAAGAAACAGCTATGTGCCATATGGTCATCTGGTATCTCACCGCTAAAGCGCTCACTCAGGGCCTAAAACACAAAAAAACAAAAATCATATTCACAGTGACCCTTCCCAAACAAGAAAACAAAGATATATCAGTTCCCATAAGTCAAGGCTGGTTGTTTCTATACAAAAATGAACCAAGACCTGTTTGGGTCATTTGACGTTTTTGTATTATAAAAGAAACATTTTGGTGGTGTCCCCCCTCCCCTTTGTATTTGGACTTTTGCCTGTCCCCTCCAGCTATATTTCATGCAGCAGATACGTTCAGACGAATACACCTACATGCACGCCAGCGGGCTCAGCAAGAACTGCAGACAGGGAGTCTTTTTGGACCTCGGTGCACATCCGCTGCTGCTGGCCAATGCTCTGTCATAGAAGCCCGGGCAGAAGCGCTGGCAGCAGTGGAGGTTGTCTGTGCGCATCCCTGCCAGAGAGGAGGATCCTCAGAAGTGCTGCAAGAGACCTGTATCCTTCTCTCTGGCGGCCAGTGAACGTCTGCGGGATGAGTACAGACAACCTCCGTTGTTGCCGGCATTTCCGGAAGGCCATGTCACTCCGGTGCGCCGTCAAAGCAGCCCCAGAGGAAGTGCCAGCTGGCTGCCAGAGAGGAGGATCCGGGTCCCCTGCAGTGCTGCGGGGGATCTGGATCTCTGTCTTGTAGTAAGACCTCAATTTGAAGTCTGATTATAAGACAATGGTTATTTTTTTAGAGTCTTTGCTCTGGTAAAAACCTTGTCTTATAATCAAGCAAATGCGGTATATATAAGAAAATGGACTATTTTTCTTAAAATCCTTAAAAAGAAATAACCAATAAGTGTGGCATCTATCAGAGAAGCCAACTTTTGATGGCATTTTAAATTACATCTTCCCAGAACAACATTCTTTGAACTATTTAATTCAAGTGGGTCGGATCAGAAGCCGGACGCTATGATAGAGAAGGAGAATTGGGTAGATGGATTCCTTTAGCGTATATACTAAAACTAAACTAAAAAGCAATAAAAAAAGAAAAACAACATTTACCTTAAGAGCCTTGTAAATGACACCAGGGTGACGAGAAGAACGGGTGGTATTATTCTCCAGCTGTTGCTCCACAGCACGACGCAGCCCTGAGAAATCTGTAGGTGGGTTGTACGTCCGAGTCCCCTTGTAATGGATAGAGCTAAAGGCTTCAGGAAAGCGTCCTAACCTACGAAACCGCTCTTGAATAACTTTTTCTGGTATTTCAGAGGCCTTTTCTGGAAGGAAAAAAGAAGTAATGTTTTTACAAACAAAAAAACCAAATACATTTCTTTCCAACTAAATGCTCATTAAAAAAATTAGGCTAGCACCCATGAGCCGTAACACTACTAATAATGTGAGTAAAGCAAATTGCTTGCTTATTTGTTGTATGTTCTAAACACAATTTGTTTATAGTTTTAATTATGTTATAGTCTTAAGCACTAGACAATGTTTACAACAGTTTAACATCTCTTTCAAATGATTTCCACAAATTTTATAGTGTAAGAATTAGGGTTGTGCAATAAACAGAGAATTGATTACTATCATATTCTAGGGATCTTACCTGATCCCAGAAGCTTGGTATGAACAGTCTCGTGGAAAATGATGACTCCGGGCCCTAATGTGGAAAGTGGCACATCTAACCCACAACGTGCAGTAGTGGCTTTAAGTTCCTTTGTAAAGTGTTTCAAGTAAGCTTCAGAGGCATCACCTAAGAACTTGAAGAGATCATTGTGCAGACGGTCTGCATGAGTTCTATAGATAACTAGATCAGAAATGGCCAAAACTTTGAGAAGCAAGCGGGTTCTCTGACTCAAATTGACGGTGGCTCCAAGTAGCCCTTCTGTATCAATTACCACCACCTTGTGGACGGGGTCAAAGGCTGCCCATACACCAATTGTGCACGACTCTTGTGCAGGAGAAGTCTTGAATACTTCACGGCCATAGAAGAAAGTGTGGTTGAGAGTGTGTGACTTGCCATCTCCAGTGTTTCCAAAAATAGAGACAACTTTCAGCAAGTCATCTGGATTACAGTCCAGTTTCTTCAAGAATTCCTCCTCGTCAGCAACCTTAAAATTAAAATGAGTGAAACTGACAATACAGTAGACAAAACAGTATGTTTCTAACAGAACATTACACAGATATAGAAACTGTGATAAAATAGTGTAGAGACAACTCCAGAATCATACTTGATTAGAAGTTGATTAGAACAAGTGTTTTATTGTTATTTCTATTAAATACTAATATGAGTACACTGCTTCTACAACTCATATGTTATTGACCAAAATGTATAGGATGGAGGGAATCGCATAAAAGAATCATACAATGAACACTAAACCTTGTTCGATCTGATCCTATGCAACTCCCATTCCCCAAAAGGGACTGCACAGAAAACAAATCATTAAGGGTAGGGAGCGAATCCTACCTGTAGACACCCAACCCAATGGACGTTATTGGTAATGCTTCCAGTCCTCCCCTTGTGGATTTATATCACATTTAGATTTGCTATTAATCTATATGAACCATCAGAGCTTGGTGAATTATTAACCCCTTAACGACCAATGACGTGCCTGTGACGTCAGACACAAATGGTCAGGTAACAACCAATGACGTGCCTGTGACGTCAGACACAAATGGTCAGGTAACGACCAATGACGTGCCAGGTACGTCATTTAATTAAACAAGCTTAGAAAGTGATCTACGATCTACGATCACTTTCTTCATTTAAACGTTGTTGCTGTAATGCCTCAATGTCAAGGCATTCAGCAACACCGAGATCGGCATCAGGGGCCATATCTGTCCCCTCCCCGGGGCGTCAACACTCGCCATAGACTGTATGGCGGCGGACGCCCGTTTTAACTACTGCCTCCTAAACTTCAATGGTGACGCTGAAATGCCTGGATAACAAGGCATTCAGCAACACCGAACACTCACCCCAGGACGCGCTGCGACTGCTAAGCAGAGTGGTTACAGCCGCCACCGCGAGTAATTTTGCCACTCGCAAGATGGCAGCGGGTCTCTTGAGAACTCTGGCTCCACTTGCAGGTTGAATTGAGGTACTACATTCAACCATGCAAGTCAATGGAGCCCAGATTTCTAATTACAATGTGATTAGTAAAATATTTTAAAAAATAATGCATCAGAGAATCTATCCAGTTCCAGCAAAATGTAAAAAAAAAAAAAAAAAAAAAAAAAAAGGTCCAAAAAGAATAAAACAAACAAGTTTATTATGTGTAAGTGCAAAAATTAGCGCTATATCTTACCAAAAATCTTGACATGGAAAGAGTAAAAGCATTTAAAATACCTAAGGGGTGTCAAAAAAAAAAATGGTTTGATGGGGTAAATTGGAGCGTCCGGGTTCAAAGATTATAGCATAAGCACAGAATTTTGTTTTTAGCCCCCAAACACCAGACAAACCAATGCATGGATGATAGCACTGGACTTGGGAGATAGCTGAACACATATTGGGTTGACTTATACCCGGAGCTATAAATTTATACCTGAAGTACAATTTGTGTGGAAAAGAGGAAAAAAAAATAAAAAATACTGCAACAAACTTTGGCAAAGGCTGGTGGTAGAATCTCACGCATGGAAAGGGTTAAAATACTAGCATTTGCAATACCTTGGGGTGTCTAGTTACCGGTATATTATTATTATTATTCACCCTTCCACTGTGGTAATTGATATGTACAATTGTCAAGGGATGTCACATTTTTAAGAGGAAGAGGGACTTTAGTTAAAGACCTACCGTATCACAGATAAAGAAGATGTACATCTCATTTGCTACTTCGTCAGGAGGCCCAAACCTCTGGTAGACATACCTGTATCTGCTCAGTTTCATCAACAAGGAGAAAGCTGACAACAGCCTCAGTCATCTTCTTCCTCTGCGTCTCCTCGTCCATTCTGACAGCTTCTGGCGGTTCCAGACTTTTTAAGGCTCGGTAAGATGTAAAAGGGTGCTTTCTCTTGTTGCCTCCAGAATGAGTACGCTTTTGACATTCGGCACAGAGGTCCAGCTTACATGATAGGCACCGGACGGCAGCCCGCTGCTTAGCAGATACCACGGCGTTGAGGACACTTGAATTGGCCGGTTTGCACGAAGAGCAATAAGGGACATATCCTGGGGGTATGCGGGTTCGCTCGTGATTCTTTAGCCGTTCTTGTTTGTGCAGTGCAGCTTCACAACTTTGACACTGCACGGTATTACACTCATCACATTCAAAGATAGCCTCATCGCCTCCGGAACAAGCATAATTCTCCTGGCACATCAAACCAGCGCTGGGACCTCTCTCCGCACGCGGGCCCTGGGTACTCATTTTTATTTTAGGCAATTTAAATGAAAAATACCAAGTACAAATCGGTAAGTATTAGGGAAGATTACTTGGATACTTAAAGAAAAAAATGTAAATATATTTTTCGAAAATAAAAACCTTTCTCTGCTCATTAAATATATAGGTAAGGCGTTGAAACAACATCCGTCATGCTGTTTTTACAGAAAATAAGCATTTAAATACATGATAGAGAGAGAGGGGAAAAAAAGGCAAAGGTCTTCTACCCAAATATTTTTGGAAACAGATACCATTAGTCGATCTCCTACTGGTTTTAGAAAAATAAATACAAGGAAATTAGTAAAAACTATACAGCCGGTTTCATTACAAGCTAAATGTTAGCTGAGAAGCCAATACTTTTCACATTACCCACGCGATATTACGGCTGTAATGAAAAAGTATTTACCACCTGAGATGTTTAAATCCGGTTAACCTGACAGCAATCGTCACCGGGAAGCTAGAACACCACCACCACCACCACCGAGTATAATTAAGTAGATATGTCAGTTATGTCTCAAGCATTAATAAGGCGCTTTTATGTTTGGGAAGAGAAGTATCTAGCGTAAAAAACAAAACAAAAGTAAGGAGAGTTATTGTAAATCAGCGATAAATGATACAACAGCTGGAGATGGAGCTAGTAAAGGACCCAGCCTGGATGCTGTCAGAAAAGATGGGATCCATACAAGGTCATTATTTCACTTGAATTAGGGCGAGCCAACAATAGGCTGGGAATCCCTTGGAAATTGCCCTAAAATGTTGCTCGCTCAGAGAATAAATCCGGTTTCTAGATGATAATCGATGCCCTGGAAAATGGCCAAATAAATGCTAGACCAAAAAAACCAGGGGCTCTGTGGATAATCCAAAAAAAGCCCCCAAATAGGTAGGCTGGGAGTGACAAGCGCTGGTTATTCTTGGTGTATATGCTGATCATGTATGCAGGGAATACAGTATTTACCCCCCAGGTACATCAGGATGGGGCAAATCCTCACCCTGTTTACAGAATACCAATAAACTGCATGGGGTGTTAATACATCGGTGAGGGTATTTAAAACGATAGCAGCCTATGGACCAGAAATGGACACAAAGACCATTAATGACTAAACAGACTCTTTGAAGAGACCCGCGGGTCAACGCAGAGGCCCAGGCAGTCTGAACACAGATCTTTATCAGCTACTAAGGTACAAAGTCCACGACACCCCAAAGTCCAGGGAAGACCCACCAGCGAAGGCCCGTCAAAAGGCACGGCGGCGACCTATTGTTTACTAAACAGCCCGGCAGTCGGCAGTGACTCAGGGATCACACAGCTCCTTCCTCGGTCACAAACACAGCACTCACATTCATTCGTAAACGGGCCCGGTAAAACGAAAGCGATGCTAGAAGCTGTGTCTGTCCAACACCCGGTCGCCTGCCAACCGACCCTCAGTCAGCTCGAATCAGCTGATCGAACTGAACTTCGGGCTTATTTACCGAGATACAATTTCACAGCAGTGATATCACAGGAAGACAGGCCAAAGGCATGGTGGGAAACGTAGTCCAACTCGTAGTCACCGCGGATTGCGGAAAGCGTGACAATACTACAAGTCCCATGATTCTGTTCGTTCGAAGAGGAAATACGGCGATACGGGCAGTTGTCATCATAACAATAATTATATGCCGTGTGACTGGCGGTATAAATTGTCGAGTGATGCAAAATAGAATAGGTATGTTAAACTTCTTAAAAGTTGTTATTGTAATGCTTGAAGAAAGCGAAGCATAGAATTCTGTTACATAAGAACCATTTTGTCGTCTAATCTGCCCATTTTTCCTGCTTCAGAGATAATTTTTTAAAAACATTGTTGCGGTGCTCGTGTTTAGCTGTAATTTTCTTATTTACTGTACCCATATATATATATATATAAATAAAACAAGGCGAAGCACATTGCGGACATTTATTCATACATTAGAGATTGTTTTTACGTATGAGCAGGAGAAACAGGGAAACGCAATATAGTGTAATATTGTATGAAACCTTGGTTATTATCATGCATCAAATGCACTGAAGCCAAGGGATCAGGCACTTCAAAGATAATTAGGCAGATTTCTTCTTTGTAATGGAAGAAACTTAAAAAAAAAAAAAAAATTCAGGAAAAAGAAAACGCTTCTCTTTAAAATCGGTGTATAATTCAGTGATGTCACAGATCATGTTAAAAGATACAAATAACATTTATTGTGAGCAATAAAAAAAAAAACAAAATAAAAACTAGCTAAAAAATCCATATAAATAAAATGTCGTCTCGTAAGGTTCAGCTTTCAACAATCCTCTTTATAGCTACCATCTCCATCCGGATACTGCCGGGTTTCTCTTAGCGGAAGGCGCTGACGTCGTCACGCAATCCCGTAGTTACACAAGGAGAAGTCTTCAGACTAAGAAAAAATGCACAGTACCTGGTTTAGCTCTGAAATAGATTCATAAGAATACAATGGAATTCATACATTTTTTTTAGTTATACGTGAGTGCATTATAAAAAGGCACCCATTTCTGATATAACTGTATACTTGTACAGTGTTACCATCCATGCATAGGTTTGTTGGGGTGTTTGGGGGCTAAAAGGCCACATTTGGATTGCTGACATCTGGTCATCATGTCCCCGTGGGCTATTTGGGACATCCTTCACACCAGCCAGTTCTATTTACCCCACCATGTTATATTTTTTTTGAAAACTAGACACCCCAAGGGAGGGGTAGCTCAGAGTTCTCTGCAGGGTTTCGACAGACCCTTTTGGGTACTCTTATTTTTCCGCGAGTGCAGCCATTTTGCAAGAGGCAACATCTCTCGCTATAGCGCTTGTGGCTGCTCTTCGATACGGTGCACGTTGTTGCTACGGGAGGGATGCGATCCAACTGGGTATTACGGCAACAATGTTTGGTGGTTAAACGTTTGCAAAACACATTCAGTTTTGGTTCCCAACATTTCAAAGACCAAAGAGCAACATGCCTGTCTTAGTAGCCTTATTGTACCCCTTAATGGCGGGAAACATTATATCCCTGCAAACCTGAAACTTGATACCAGGATGTGATATTATGGATTGGCACGGAAATCTCATGACTTAATGAATCTTGGGGGGATGTGGCTGAACCTATTTTCTTAAGCAATTGTACCTATCCAAAGGAGGGACTTCTAAGAACAATTGCAAAGGGTATGTGACAAAGGAGTTTTCTGCTTTCCAAAAATATATTTTTTTAAAAAAAAAAGCTTGACAAAGTACAGGTAAATGCCAACGATAGATGAAAATAAATGGCAAACGCATATTTTGACTTTTTATTTGCATTTGCCGTGCAAAATTCTATTTGGGTAGAACTTAATGCCTCAGCAAATCTACCCTCTCCAAAATGGCTTCCAACGTTTTCATGCCCACAACCGACATGGCGCCGACGCACCCCTATCTGCGCAATCGTATGGGCCGATGTTTCACGCCCCTTTTGTGTCGCATTGCAAGCTGGGCCTATCGAGAGGCGTTGCGGCGTGAGTGCGGCCTGGCTAAGCATTAGAGCCTTACGTTTCGTAAAGGAAAAACCGGAGCGTCAGCAGTCTACGCGCGGACGGCTTGAATCGGTCACATCTGCTACCAAATACACAACAGTGAAGCGACCCCTTACCGGCGTGGGCGGGTAAGTAAAGCAGTAGCGCGTGTCGTGTCGTTCACACGCACCATCTGCGCGTGTCTCGGCGTTATGTTGGGGCTATGGCGGCTTCTCGAGCTTTATTCTTTCGGAGGAGGTGCTGCCGGTGAAGGAAACTAAATATACGGAGCCAGCAGCAGCTCCTCCTCAGGTAAAGACAGCCCCTCCCGGGCCGCGATCATGGCGGGACCCTCTCTGCTGAGGAACTACAATGTGATCTGCTGGTTCATTATGATTGTGTGGTGGGTGCTGAAGCCGCGTGGGTGAACTAGTTCCACAGTCACCGAACCGTGTGCTGATTAACCCATTAAACACTCTTGACTCGGGGGTTGCAATCTTTTATTTACTGGATTTTTTAAACCAGCCGGTCATTCGGTTCGGTAGAATCCGAATGCTGTCCCTCAGGGTTCGCGCTCTATTTCCTGCTTGTCTGGATACCTGGTAGGTTAATGATGGATAAGGAAGCCTGAGTCCCTGAGGTGTACAGATAGCTAGAACTTTTCTTTGTAGCCATCGAATTCCGTCAGCTTTGAGTTGCCGCTGATCTAAGGTGAAAATACAATTCATACAGGAGAGTGTTTGGGGAATAATAGGTTACTGAGGAACGTAACGGGAAGCAAAGCAATCCCAGCGGCAGGAAATTACACGTAACATATGTACAACACGTTAAGAGAATGACTGCGTTACTCCAGAGGCGGTTCGAATGAATTGAAATATGAATGAATATGAATGATGAAAATAAGTCTCCTTTAATATAAAATGAACGTGTGGCTCTACGGTACTCTTCTCCATTTCCTATAACATAAGTTATGGTGGGTAAAGGTGATGGAAAGCCCTTCCACGTAACATTAAGGGGGTAGTAGAAGCATTATTAAACACTCATCTACAGACACCAGAAGGCTTGTTTTTCCCTCAGAAATCTCATGGTGCTGCCACAACCACAAGGGATTCTGGGTAGGCGCATGCAAATAAGGTCAACAATAATCACCCTTTGCCACTTTATACATGGATCCCTTGAAAGTAATTGCCTGCTGTGCAATTGCCTGCTGCCTTAAGATTTTTTTTGCGCCTACCCAGAATCCCTTGTGGTTGTGGCACCATGAGATTTCTGAGGGAACAACAAGCCTTCCGGCCTGTGTGGTGTCTGTAGATGAGACATGTTTAATAATGCCTCAACTACCCATTTGCTATAGAAATGGAAAGGCTAGTACCGGAATGTACGTTTGAGTCAGGGGGCAAGTAGTTCAATCTCTCATATGCACCGTAACACTTGTGACGGCTGAATGTTATCATATATACGAGATATATATATGTGTGTGTATATGTGTGTGTGAGGGAACGACTCGATAGAATCCTTGCCGTACGGTTCGGATGGTTTCCTGGGCTTTCCTTGTCGTTTGCCTTGTAGGAGATGTTTGGATAAGCGCTCCTACTGATCAAAAGCGTGCGATTTCGCGAAATCACTTTTCTGGCGGGAGACCGGAGGAGTGTATTGAGTGTGCGGGACAAACAAGCGCAAAAGAAAAATATGCATTTGTGTATGGTGGGGCTACTTGTTAGTAAAGTGCCCCTTTAAAGTGGCCACACAAGTATTAAAAAGATGCACCTGTTCTAAAGTCATATACGTATATATATATATATATATATTTTTTTTTTTATACAATTTCTGAAGTGCTCTGTTTATAGACGCACCGGCTCGCGTCTCGCATGCCGAATCCAGAGGACAAAGGTTTTAGAGTAGACTTAGACATTCTAAGTGCAGCGTCGCTGGGCGAGTGCTTGCGTGGTTTCCATACCGTAGGACAAAAACAGTGTTTGCTGTGATGATGGCTCCTCTCCGCTCGCAGCTCACCAATTCTTGTAGGGAGAAAGGACAGTACAGGTAAGACTAAGACTGATCATGAAATGCATCCATAGTTGTAATGAAGTTGGCGATGGTCGCGTCTGGACAGTTCGATGTCCCCATTCCGGCTCATCTATAAAGAGTGCAAGTTCATTTAAAAATGCATTTGGAAGTCTGGTTTCTGTCGCCATTCGTTTCAAGGACCTCCACTGCAAATCCACCGTGGGATAGTAAAGTGAATTCTCTCGTCCCTCGGGACACGTTGCTCCTTACAGAGGAAAAACTGCTATACTTTGTAGTAACTCGCCAACTGATCGTTACATGGAATCGTTACTTAATAACGGGAATATTGATGAGGCATCTGTTAAAATGCCTCTGTGTTTGCAGCAATACTTTGACTCTGTATCAGGTTAGAAAGGCTTCCGTGCAACTCTAGTGACCAAGGTCCTTGGCGGTTGCAGATATCGTAAGAACTTTTTGTGGCTATATTGACGCACAGAATTTGTCTTAAGTGATGTCGGTAAAGATTGCGTTTTAGATTTTGCTTCCTTTTGGTACCGCATTGGCCCGATTATAAGCCGCACTTTTTCTTCCCATAATTTAAATCTTTAAAGTGGGGGTGCGGCCTATAATCGGGGTTTAGCATTTTTACCTTCATCCGGGGTGTCTGGAAGACTGCACAGCGTTTTCGCTAGTGTGGTCCGGCGAAAATGCGGTCCCCCAGCAACACGAGCAGAAACTTTAGTTCCGCCCTGACTTTTTATTCCCAACTTTGATGTAGATGAGGCAGACTGTTGCAGGAAGTGGAGGTCACGTCTACCGCATCTACATCAATGTTGCAAAACTAACGTTTAGGTAAGGGGGGTGGGAGCCTCCTACAATACATTAAATTGTAAAAAAAAAACATTTTCTTTTAAATAGCACTAAACTATAAGGGGGCAGCTTATATTCGATCCAATACGGTAATTCAAGAAACCTTATAGAGTTAATTTCCTTTATAACCAAAAGGTATTTTTCATGTGTGGACCGCACACCAGAGATATTTTGGCATGTATTTGATCAACCATTATTTTGTTATTTTTAGTGTAACCACACACATTCATATACAATATAAAATGCACTAAATAAATTGAGAGAGAGAAGAAACAACCCCTGAAACACAATTTAACCCCTTCAAGACCGGGACGTACCTGGTACTTCCAGGTCAAAGGTCACCGGCAGACCGGGACGTACCAGGTACGTCATCGATGATACGCGATCCAGTGTCGCTTTGAACGCTGGGATCGCGAGGGGCGGCTGCTACTGACCTCTGGGTGTCCCCAGCGATCAGTACCAGCCACCCCTCCTCAATTCCGTGCACGTGATCGCTTTGCAGCGAATCACAAGCACGGAATTTAAATATTTAAAAAAAATACTGCGGTCTTCAAGGGAAGATGCAGTATGCAAACGCCGGTCCGGAAGGGGTTAATTTCCAGTTCTACCCACTAACCCAACAAAAAACCCCGATTGTAAAATATATAAGATCAAGGTGCTAAAAGAATGTTCGCATGGGAAACCTCATGTTGTGCCTTTTCCTAATTTACATTGTAGACCTGTAGTTTATTTTACTAGATGGGGCAGTCATGTGGTTGTTGTGATAGCCAATCAGTAATTACAGCCAGGACCTGGCGGGGGCACCAGCGAGATGTGCGTCTGAGGGCCTCATACCGTTGCAGCGGTGTTATGTAAATGATATTATGGAATAATATGCAATAAGTGACTTGCTAATTTATAACTCATCTGTTTGCATCTACTAGGTTGCACTATAAATATGTCTTACCCGCCACATCTGAACCGCCCCCCTATGGGGATTCCAGCTCTCCCCCCAGGGATCCCACCACCTCAGTTCCCAGGCTTTCCTCCCCCCCCTGGTAAGTGCAACATGAAATTATTTTTAGATCAAGGGTGCTACATACTTTTGTTGTGTAATCCCATACATGTCTTTTCCTTGACTGTATTGGGTGAAGTTACACAAAGTGGTATATTTGAGGGACCATGTTTTTTTTTTAATACTAAGCCTTAAGGAGTAGTGGGGTTTTTTTTACTTGTAGTGAAAGGGCTAAGGGGCATTTTCTTTTCTTCTTTTTTTGTTCTCGTTTTTTTATGCCAGTGATGTCAATGGTGACATCACTCATCTACCTGTCAATTTCATGGAGATTATTTTTCTCCCTCCCTCTTATTCTCACATTGTGATCATCAAGCAGGGCTCCAATTCCTTGCAATACTGAGGCTCTCAGTTATTTTGACAGAAGTTGTAAAGTGGCACAGTTAAGCCCTAAGCGCACTGAAAGGGTTAAAGAAATGTACAGTGATGTTTTGAAAATAGTTCTCACATTAGACCATTTTTCTCCCCAGGGACTCCAATGATTCCTGTACCAATGGGGTTAATGGCTCCTGGACCAACAGTAAGTCCAACTATAGATAGGAGTAATTGAGCTGAACAGATTTTTAAAGTCACTTCTGATATGTGGTTTTTTTTTTTTCATTCTTGAAGGTTTTAGTTCCTACAGTGTCCATGGTTGGAAAGCACCTGGGACCTCGGAAGGACCTTATGGGTCTTAAAAATAAAGAAAATGATGAAAACAGCGGCCCAACAACCACAGTTTTTGTAGGAAACATTTCAGAAAAAGCCTCGGACATGCTTATCAGGCAACTTTTAGCTGTAAGAATATATACAGGGCTTTTCTCAAGCATTCTAATACGCAATGCTCGATTTGGTACATGTATTGCAATAATATCTACATCTACGAGGTCCCTGCACCAGTCTATACAAGTTCCTGTTTTTTTTTTGTTTTGTTTTTTTAACCCCTTCAATCCCCTATAGACGTACCGGGAACGTCCAAAAAAACGCCCAACAATAAACCTAATGACGTTCCCGGTACATCAGCCCTTAACGTGCAGCGTCAGGGACAGATCCCTGCCGCTGCACGGGAGACCAGGCTGTTGTTTGACAGCCTGGACTCCCCACTGACAGCAGAAGCCGGCTTTCTGCTGTCCGATCGCCTGTAACAGCTTCCGGCATGAAAGCCGGTAAGCTGTTACCGGTAAACTGCCCGATCACACGATCGGGCATTCCCTTCCGGGTTGCGTCACTGCTGACGTAACCCGGAAGGTCATCGGAGGACAGGATATCCCCTGCGGGGATATCCTGCCCTCCGATGAGGCACAGAGACGCTGCGATCTCTATGCAGGTCTGTGAGGACCTGCATAGAGATCACAGTGTGATCGGTGCAGGGGGATCGCGGGGAGGGGAGTGAGAAACCATCTCTCTCACTCCCCCTCCCGCCCTGTAACAGAAAAGCTGGAAAAAAAAAACGGTTAGTCATTTAAAAATAATATTAAATAAATCATTAAAATAATAATATAAATAATACTAAAAAAATTATAATGTGAGCTGTGATGTCACTGTGACATCACTGGCATGTTCAGGAGGTCTGAGGAGGGACCTCAACCATTACTGTGTGTAAAAAAAAAAAAAATACAAAATTGTAAAAAAAAATTAAATTAAAATAATATATATAAAAAAAAGGTTAATAAAAAATTCTTAAAGAACTTACATCCCATTGCCCTAGCATACCATCTAGCCAGTATAACCCTCCTGCCCCCGTTCACAACCCCCAAACCCGTTAAGCCATAGGCATAAAAATTATACAAAATTGTACACCTAATAGTATGCTCCCTGGTGCTGGGAAAGTCTGGAGAATCTATATAAATTAGGTATTTCTGAAATCAGGACACCTGAATTGATAAACTTGGAGGGGATTTTCCATCACTTTACCTAATATTGTGAGGATTCAGAGGGAAAATGTAAAAAAAAATTAGTTTATTTTTCTAATCTTCGCTCGTTTTTACTAAATTTCTCATTCTAAATTTTCAGCTAATCATCCAACTATGGTATCAAACGAAAGCTCTATCTCTCCTTGAAAAAACAATATATAGTTTACATGGGTACACTATTCACAGGAAAAGAGAATCATCGCTAAACCGACATACCCCAAAAATGGCAAAATTGCTCTGGGCTTTGAGGTACCAAAACCCCCTGGGATTGAAGGGGTTAATGTCAAGGCCCAGACTGCAGGGCTGGGCAGGTTTATAAAGGCTGTCTTGATCATGGAATCAACTGCAGCTGGACCTGATAATGAGTCAGAGTGGTTCTGAGTGGCAAGGGCGGCCACTAGTGGCTGGAAACATGAAATGAATAACGCAAAGTATAAACAAGTCCAGCCAGCGCATGGTGAAACGTTACACCAGGACAGGCTCTGCCACACCGACATTTCTTTGGGCCCTGCTCCACGCTCCCTAGCAAGCAATCACTCCCTCCACTACCACACCAAAAAAAATTGCCACACTGACTGCAGATTACAGGAAGACTGTGAGAGTCAGTGCAGTCTTCCCCCCCTTCTCACCCTGACAATGACTTTGAGAGGTCCTCTCCCCTGAAATCATTCCCAGTCCGTTTGTCCCTCATTCACTAAGCCATACCTCTCCTTTCCTTCCTCCCTGTGAACTATAGATCAAACACATATAAACAGCACTTGCATGTATAGATCACATACAAACCGTATATTTGCAGGTATGCATAAATGATGAATGCAAACATAGCATAGCAGGTATAGATCAACAGAATCAACACAAAAACCAAGCTTTGCAGGTTAACTCAGCGTTGAAGGTATAGATCAAATAAACAGAATTAGACATACAAACCCCTCTATTTGCAGGTATACAATAATAAGGAAACAGAGTGTACCAGATACAGATCAACAGAATAACACACACCCAGCTTTGCAGGTATAAATCAATTGGAATTCACATATAAACTCAGCATTAAAGGTATAGATAACCCCCTAAATTACAGGCATAGATCACATTGCCCACATATAACCTGATCAGCACCCAGATTACACACATATTACAGCCCAGCCTGAGCCAACTTTGTCCCCTAAGAGCCCAGTGTAAGACATCTTTGTCGGCACACAACCCACCCTTCATGTACCATCTTTGCATTTCCCCAAATGTCTTAAACATGCATGATGAACACAATCACTTACACAGTTACTCACTCGTTCACACAAATCATTTACACATATTCACTAATGCAGTCTCACAAATCATTCAAGCAATTCATCCACACATTTATTAATTCATTCTTGTATGTATTCACACAATTCATCCACTCACTGCCTTCCCCCTTTCTCACTATGTACCCCCTCTCCCCCTTCTCACTATCCAACCCCTCTCCCCCTTCTCACTCCCTCCCCGCTCTACCCCATCTCACTATCTACCACCTGTGCCTCTTCTCACTGCACTCCCCCCTTTAACATGGAAGATGTTAAATAACGTTTTTTAAAAAAAACCCTGATGTTTTAATTTATGTCTCGGGCAGGCGCCCCTGCTGCTGTGGCGCCCTGCCCGAGACATAAATTAAAACATCGGCCGCACACCCCTAAGGCTGACCCTGGTGGGGGCTGCCCGGCCCCCTAGAGTGGTGGGCCCGGTCGCAGTTGCTGCGGGTTTAAGGGGCAGGTGCCCCTTTTGCCCTGCGTTAATGCGGCCATACAGTCCAGTCCTGACTGGGCCTATTTTAAGGTAGGGGCCTGCAGCTGCATCAGCCCCTACATCAATTGTGCCCGATGACCAGTCCGGGCCTGGTTACATAATTACATATAGGCTGAAAAAAAACATGCGTCCATCAAGTTGAGCCTTTCTTATATCTGTTAACTTGTTGCTGTTGATCCAAAAGAAGGCAAAAAACCCCAGTTTGGCTTTTTCCAATGTTGCACTAACCAGGGAAAAAAATCCTTGGATCAATAAGCTGTTTCCCCCATACACCTCCCCGAATATACATCTCCCCGAATATTATGTTTTTCCAAGTATCCATCCAGTTGCTGTTTAAACGTCTGTACAGACTCCGATAAAACTACCTCTGCAGGCAGAGAATTCCACATCCTTATTCTCCTTACTGTAAAAAAACCCTTTCCTCTGCTTTAGACTAAATCTCCTTTCTTCCAGTCTAAAAGCATGACCACGTGTCCTATGCATAGTCCTGTTTATGAACAGATTTCCGCACAATGGTTTGTATTGGTCCAGAATATATTTATATAATGCTATCATATCCCCTCGGAGGCACCGTTTTTCTAAACTAAACAGATTTAAATTTGTTAACCTTTCTTCATAACTATAGTGCTCCATTTCTTTTATTAATTTTGTAGCCGCCTCTGCACCCTTTCTAGTGCTATGATATCCTTCTTTAGAATAGGTGCCCAAAATTGCACAGCATATTCAAGGTTTAGCCTTACCATTGATTTAACAGAGGCAAAATTATATTTTTATCCTGTGAATTGATGCCCCTTTTTAAACACGACAATGCCTTACTGGCCTTAGCAACTGCTGACTAACATTGGACATTGTTGCCTAGTTTGATGTCTATAACAATTCCCAAATCCTTCTCATTTGTCGTTACCCCTAATTCACTACCGTTTAGGGTATAGGTTGCTTGTGTCCTGAAGTGCATAACTTTACATTTATCTACATTGAATTTCATCTGCCATTTGTGTGCCCATTGCCCCAGTCTATCTAGATCACTCTGCAGCACTGTAATATCCTGCTCACACTGTATTACTTTACCTAGTTTAGTGTCATCTGCAAATACAGAAACATGACTTCCAACGCCTATTTCCAGGTCATTTATAAATATGTTGAATGAAATTGGTCCCAGAACAGAACTCTGAGGGACACCACTTACCCCTTTTGACCAGCTTGAAAATGTACCATTTATAACAACTCTCTGTTCTCTGTCTCTAAACCAATGTTCTACCCAAGAACAAGAATTTGCATTTAGACCAATTTCCTTCAGTTTGAATACTAACCTATTGTGTGGAACCGTGTCAAACACCTTGGCAAAATCCAAGTAGATTAAACCCACTGCAACACCCTGATCTACACTTCTACTTATTTCTTCATAGAATGTAATTAAATTAGTTTGACAGTACCTATGTTTCATAAAACCATGCTGATTTTTGCTAATAATACCGTTCTTCCCAATGAATTCTTGAATATTATCCCTAAACAGCCCTTCAAATACCTTCCCAACCACAGAAGTTAAGATCACAGGTCTATAATTTCTGGGCACAGAGTTTGGACCCTTTTTGAACATAGGGACCACATCTGCCTTCCTCCAATCCTCTGGTACAATTCCTGAAAGAAAAGTATCCCGAAAGATTAGAAACAGGTTCCTTCCCTCCTGGACCAGGTAGGCTTTACAAACCCTTTCTCCCCTTGTCTTACCTTTCTCATCTTCCATCATCCTGCATCATACATTTATTTTCTTTCTTAAGACGAATACAATGCAAGTCAAGAGCTGAGAAATCCAACCGTGGGGTACAGGGACGGAGAATAAGGGTCAAGGAGCAGGACGGATCAGGAACGGGCAAGAAAGGGTTAACTGGAATATTAAGGGTTTCAGGAACTCTAAACAACAACTGAGCACCTTAGGAAAGGTGTCGGTTGTTTAAGTAGTCCTAGAAGCCCCCTAATACCTGCCCAATTTCCGGGACACGGCCCCTTTAAAAAAACCTGCTTTCGCGCATGCGTGAAGCCCCCGTTGAGAAGACTGTAGACCGCGTTGCTGGAGGACGCGTTGAGTAAGTATAGTTCATGACAAACCCCCCTCCTAAGGTGTGGCCTCCGGACACGCCCTGGCCCAGAGTCTGGACGCATGGAGGTTACCCGTAGGTTCCCAGGATTGATCTTCAGGACCATAACCTTTCCAATCAACAAGATATTCCAGACGACCCCTATGAATGTGGGAATCCAATACTTTGCTGACCTCAAATTCTTCAGATCCCTCTACAAGTACTGGTGCAGGTGGCAAAGGGTGCCAGCTGTGAAAGGAGTCAGGAGTGTGAGGTTTAAGCAGGGATACATGGAACACAGGGTGTAGATTAAGTCTCTTAGGTAGGTCCAGACGTACTGCCACAGGTCCCACTAATTCAAGGATGGTAAAAGGTCCAATATATCTGGGACCCAATTTCTTCCAAGGACACCGCAAACGCAAATTGGTGGTAGAGAGCCAGACTCGATCTCCTACCTTATATGCTGGGGAGATGCGTTGTCGTCTGTCAGCCGGTGCTTTAGTGGATGCTTGAATTCTAGATAGTGTATCTTTGATTAAGGTGAATTAATCCTTTAACAATCTGATTCTTTGTGAAATTCTAGGAACTGCAGTGGTCCTGGGTTGATCGGGAAGCGTAAGCGGGTGAAAGCCATAATTAGCCCGTAAAGGAGACATTCTAGTGGCTAAGTAAAAGTGATTATTGCAGGAAAATTCTGCACAGGGTAATAATTGTAACCAATTGTCCTGCAGGTAAGAAGTGTAACATCTGATGTATTGGTCCATAGTCTGATTAGTTCTTTCGGTCTGGCCATTAGTTTGAGGGTGGAAGGCCGTGGAGAGACAGCGTTTGATACCCAGCTCCTGACAGAAAGTTTCCCAAAAATGTGAGGTGAATTGAACTTCCCTATTGGACACGATGGATCCTGGGAGACCATGAAGCCGGAAGATCTCACGAAAGAACAGCGAATCGGTGACTGTGGCTGAGGGAATACCTTTCGTAGTGATGAAGTGCGCCATCTTAGTAAACCGGTCGATGACAACCAGAATAGTGTTATGGTCTTCCGAGGCCGGAGGGTCGTCAATGACAACAAGAGAATTATCCTCCCAAGGTTGTGTAGGAACAGGTAAAGGCTGCAAAAGTCCAGCAGGGCATAGGTGTAAATCTTTGGATCTAGCACAGACCGAGCAGGCAGACACGTATCTGTGTACGTCCTTCATAACAGAGGGCCACCAAAAAGACCTGGTAATTAGCTCCTTTGTCTTCCTTATGCCACCGTGACCAGCAACCCGAGAGTCATGACAAAAATTGAGTACAGCAGAAGGTACATATATGTGAGTTCCTTGGAACAATAAACCATCTTTCAGAGTCAATTCTTGGGTTTCATAATTCTGAGAGGAGGTGGAAGTAACGGTCTTGATTAAATCCAATAGTGATGACTGAGTGGTGACAAAGCACGTTGCTGGAAGAACAGTTTCCTGTACAGCCTCTAAGGGAACTGGAGTCTTGGAGCCGAGACAGGACAGCGTATCGGCTTTTGTGTTCTTGGAACCAGGGAGGTAGGTGATATGGAGCTGGAAATGCAAAAAGAATAACGTCCATCTTATTTGACAAGGGCCCAGGCGTTGTGCAGATCTAAGATATTCCAAATTGCGATGGTCAGTGCAAATGTTAACGGGATGTATAGCTCCTTCGAACAAGTGACGCCATTCTTCCAGAGCTACTTTAATAGCCAAGAGTTCTTTATCTCCAACATCATAATTTAATTCTGCAACCGATAGTTTCCTTGAGTAAAAAGCGATGGGGTGTACAAGTTGTCTTTATGAGAGCACGGCTCCTAAAGCACTACCGGACGCATCCACCTCAACAAAATAAGGAGAAGATGGATCAGGGAGGACGAGAATTGGTGCAGACGTGAATTTTTCTTTAAGCATTTCAAATGCATCTTGTGCCTGTGGAGACCAGCGGAAGGGAGTATCTTGTTTAGTGAGAGCGGTGGAATAATATGAGAAAAATTACGTATGAATTTTCGGTAGAAGTTGGCAAATCCAACTCTTTTTTTGGAGGCGGGTATAGGCCAGTCCTTGATTACGGAGATCTTCTTAGGATCCATCTGGATGGATTTGAGGGTAACAATAAATCCCTGGACCTCAATCAAGGTAGTTTCAAATACACATTTTTCCAATTTGGCGTATAGACCATTCTCATGAAGACAAAGCAGCACTTTCTTTGCATGGAGCCTATGTTCTGGGAGTGATGACGAAAAGATGAGAATGCCATTGAGGTACACCACCATGAAGATGTCCAGAAAATCCCTGAATACATCATTAAGAAAATACTGAAAGGTGGGCGGACCATTACAAAGTCCAAAAGGCATTACAGTATATTCGAAATGCCCATACCTAGTTCGAAAAGCAGTCTTCCATTCATCATCCTCCCTGATGCGGACTAGGTTATATGCCCCTCGGAGATCGAGCTTGGAGAATATGGAGGCAGAGTGGGCTCTGTCCAGTAGTTCAGGAATTAGTGGTAATGGGTACCGATTCTTTCTTGTAATTTTATTGAGTTCCCTGTAATCAATACACGCTCAAAGGGAACCATCTTTCTTTTCAACGAAAAATATGGTGGCTCCTGCTGGTGAGGTAGAAGGTCGGCTAAACCCCTTCCTTAAATTTTCATCGAGGTATCCCTTTAAATGTTTTAGTTCAGATCCCGATAAGGGGAAAGATCCTCCCAAAGGATATGGGAGAGCCAGGTAATAAGTCTATGGGGCAATCATACACACGGTGAGGGGGTAATTGTTCGCAGCTTTTTTACAGAAAACATCTTCGAAATCACTATAGTGTGCTGGCATTATAGGTGTGGGCTTGACAGAATCCTTGCAGGAGCCTGGTGCAGTGAGCACCAGGGGTGCCGAGAAACAGGATATTTGGAAGTAGTTAGATAGCAGGGCTATGTCTGTAGCCAAGTGATACCCAGGATGAGCGGGAACAACCGAGAGCTGACAAGATTAAAGGTAACCGATTCATGATGACGAAGACCGATGTTCATCTGAATATGAATGGTTTCAGAGGTCACAGGTCCCGAGGAGAGAAGACTTCCATCGACGGCTTGAACAAGTAAGGGCTTGGTCTTGAAACGAGTGGGTACAGACAGGATCTTAGCCAAGTTGAGATCCATAAAACAGCTGCTGGCACCTGAATCAATTAGAGCCGATAGGGAGATTGACTTAGTGTTCCACTGTAGAGAGAGAGAGAGATGGTCAGGAGGCCAGCCTTATTACATTTGGTAATAGTGGGTTCAGAAACCATCTTACCTATACTCTTGGTAGGACAGATGGGACAAGTGCGCACATAATGTCCAGACTTCCCACAATAAAAGCATAAGTTCTGGGCACAATACCCAGCCTTTTCCTGTGGACTAAGTGGGTCCAGGGGTAAATCCAATTTGCATGGGCTCCTCAGATAGAGTGGGACCAGTAGTAGCAGGGACAGGAGCAGCGGAATAGAAGACCGATGAACCTCTCTCCAGACACCTTTCCCGTAAACGCCTGTCAACTGAATAAGCCCTTCTAACGTGTTGGGGACCCTGGTCCTGGCTAATTCATCTTTTAGCCCTTCAGATAAGCCCAAACGGAACTGGTCCAGTAGTGCTGGCTCATTCCAGTTAGTCTCAATGGCAAGTCTCCGAAATTCAGTTATATAATCTGCTACTAGGTCGCCCGGTGGTGATACTGATGCAGAGGCAGAAGAAGAAGTGGACGGAGACTCCTGAATAGAGGGCTGACCTTGCAGCTTCAGAAGTTCATGATTCAGGCGATGTAGTGCGGCTTGGAGCTCTTTCACCAACTGAGTCAATGCCACAAGTTGTTGAGTAAGAACTGGAATAGCCTCGGCCATCCCTGCTGGTTCCATAGTGGCTCAGATGTAATGTAAAGCCTACCTGGTCCAGGAGGGAAGGAACCTTGTGCAGGGAGGCCGAACCATGCACTTCCCACTAGCTAGCAGGTTGATGGCAGACTGCTAGCAGTGAGTTGAGCAGGGAGCGGGAGACGTAGACTTCAACAACAGACCAGGGGTTAACGTAGACCCTGGGTAGGGTAGGTAGATGGACTCAGGAACAGCAGACCAAGGGTTAACGTAGACTCTGGGTGGGTAGACGGATAACATGAACCCCACAGAAGACCGGGGTAAATATGGAACAGCAAAGCAGCAAGCCAGGGGTTAAGAAGAAGCCGAAGTCGAGATCCAAATACAAGTCAAGAGCCGAGAAAGTCAACCGAGGGGTACAGGGACGGAGAATAAGGGTCAAGGAGCAGGACCGATCAGGAACGGGCATGAAAAGGGTTAACTGGAATATTAAGGGAAGCAGAAAACAAACCGATGAGTTGCTTTCAGGAACTCTAAACCTTAGGAAAGGTGTCGGTTGTTTAAGTAGTCCCAGAAGCCCCCTAATACCTGCCCAATTTCCGGGATGCGGTCCCTTTAAGAGAATCGGCCTTCGTGCATGCGCGAAGCCCCCGTCGGGAAGCCTCCAGACCGCGTTGCTGGAGGACGCATCGAGCAGCGGGTACACGGCTACCTGCTGCACGGGTAAGTATAGTTCGTGACAGGGTTGTAAGGACTGTCTATATGTGTATATAGATAAATAATATGTAGATAGTGAGAAGGGGGGAGAGGGGGTAGATAGTAAGAAAAAGGGTGGTGTAGATAGTGAGAAAGGGGTTAGTAAGAATACTGAAATAAAGAGTGAGAATGAGTGAGAGAAGGAATTAATGTGTGGAAGAATAAATTATTGTATGAATGAATTATGTGAATGAAAGTGTGAATTAGTGAGTGACTGTAAAAGTGTTTGTATGTATTATCAGGCCCGAACTGGCCATCGGGCACACCGGGCATTTGCCCGGTGGGCCGGGCGGCGGCAGGGCCAGATTGACGTAGGGGCTGATGGAGCTGCAGCTCCAGACCCCTAACTTGACTTAACGCAGGGCAAAAGGGGCACCTGCCCCTTAAGCCCGCAGCAACTGCGACCGGGCCCGCCACTTACCTGGCAGACGCGCACGAGCAGCATCTCTTCTACCGCCAGGGGGACGCAGGAATCCAGCGGAGTCATATTGAAAGATTTTAATGTCTGGGTAACATACGGACTTGTAAAATGAGGGCAAGGAGAGATGAAAAAGAAGAAAATACATGCTTAGCAGAATGAGGTAAAATGTATACTAATGTACAACATATGTTTTTTCTCCCCCATAACTAAACGCATTAAATGCAATACCAACACACAAACTCACTCTAATATTAGCTCAGGGGCGTAACTAGAAGCCAAATGCTCTGATGCAAAAATTCCCCTTGGCCCCCCAACTTCAAAGGCTAGTCTGTGCCTCCTTTGACCCTTGCCCCCACACAAAAACATATACATACATCGCACCTCCCATCCCCGCTTACCTCTCGCCGCTCCTGCTGCTCAGTTTCACTGCGGGGTCACATGACATCAGGAGCCATTAATCCTATGCACACCCTTGACACTCCAAGACCATAAGCTAACACACAGACTCAAGCTAACACCATACACCATACCCACATGTACTTATGCTACCAGCATACACTAAAATGCCTTAGAGAAGGGGTGTCCAATTTTTTTCTGCAGTTGGCCACTTCATCAGAAATGTATGTGTGCGTGAGAGAAAATATGGCCTTTTAGCTTTATAATGCATATTAATACAGGGTTAATTTGGCAAAATGCCAAAACAAACACTATCCAACAAAGGACATACTGACTCTAACACTATAAATACAGATACACAATGACTTGAACACTATATTTATATAAATACAGTATCTCACAAAAGTGAGTACACCCCTCACATTTTTGTAAATAATTTATTATATCTTTTCATGTGACAACACAGAAGAAATGACACTCTACTACAATGTAAAGTAGTGCATGTACAGCCTATATAACAGTGTAAATTTGCTGTTCCCTTAAAAATAACTCAACACACAGCCATTAATGTCTAAACCTTGGAATTTTCATAGATTGTGGGCTTATGTATTATTTGGGACACTTTAGCTGCCCCCAAATTCAAATTACCCCTATAAAAGTATCGATTTTGGGGGTTAACTTCCCTCACCTCATTTTCACAGGATGGAAGTTCCCAGGTATATGTAGAGACCTCCAAACACTTATCCTTGAGGTGCGTTATAATGGCAACAAGAGTCTGTCATATTCGGGGTCTCACTTAAGTACAGAAATCCACTGACGAAAGAAAAGTGAGCACTATATCGCGTGTGGCAGGTTAAATTATATAATTTTTTATGAACTACAATTTGCAGTTCAGGGATATGAATTAGAGGTTAAGCAGGAAAGATGAGAGTACAGCAAATAATTGGTCCTCTGGTAGCTTTTTAATTATACCCAATCAGCATTGTTAACCTCCAAAACTTTTTTTATTTAAATATGTCAGTTCTATGTCTCTCTCCTACTTACGATCAGGGTGAAGGGAAGATAGGCAGATGGCAAAGGCAATGTTTCCAATATGTACTAATACAGTGCCCTCCACAAATATTGGTAACGTTTGTAAATATGAGCAAAGAAGGCTGTGAAAAATTGTCTTTATTGTTTAACCTTTTGCTCTTATTTATTTCAAGCAGGTTTGTCTAAAAAAAAAATTTAACAATATGTGTGACACATTGGCACCAATATGAATTCATATGAGAAAAATATAGTTGAAGTATATTCCCAGTCATATATTAGTTTTTAGTACACCTGGGAAATAGTTCAACTTCCTGTTTCACAGGGGCATAAATATTAGGTAACACATAGGCCTAATTCCCTTCATCACAATAGGTAAGACCAAGGGATATAGCTGTGATGTACGACAAGGTTGCTGAGCTTCACAAAATAGGAAGTGGCTTTAAGAAATTAGCAAAAACATTGAAAATGCCCGTTCAGAGCAATAATGGCTAAATTGTCAGTTAGTTATTAGACTTGGGCGCCGGCCAACTCTTCATGTTCGTCTTGGTGGGGGGGGGGGGATCTTCGTATTCTCCGAATATTCACCCGTTCCTGTCTTCTGTTAGGGAAAATATTCGTGTTGCATTCTTCATGTTTGTTTTTTCTTTGTTTTTCCATTTTTTCCCTGTTTTTTTTTTAGAAGGGGTAATACGGGGTTAACCCGGTACGGAAAAAGCAGCAGGCTTTGGCGCCAGGAGTTTAAATGTCCGTACGAGCAACTCTATTGGTCGCCAGCAGGGGCCTCCTCTGCCATCAACCAATGAAGTACACCTGTACTTCATTGGTTGATGGCAGACGAGCCCCCTGCTGGCTACTACAGTCGCTTGTACAGACTTTTAAAATCCTGGCCCAGCAACTTGGCCGGCAGAGACCACCGGTGTCCCTGCTACAACAGATAAAAGTCTGTACGAACGACCAATAAATTTGATTGTACAGACATTTAACTGTTATAGCAGGGAGACCGGTGGTCTCTGCCGGCCAAGTTAACCCCTGACGTTGAACCTACAGATTTCGGCTCCTGTTATCTCTGCAGCATCGCAGGGGTTAACGGGAGCAGAAATCCGTAGGTTCGCAGTCTTTGAAGATAAGGTAGGGTAGATGGGGAAGGGACCAGGGAGATTAGTAAACTAAGACTAACATGAACATTCTTCGTGTTGCGTGTCTTCATCTTCGTGTACGTTTTACCACCGCTATCTTCGCTTCTTCGGGACGAACATAAAAATGCACTCTTCGTGTTCGTTTTCATGTTTGCCTGAATACGAATGCACAAGTCTATTAGTTATGTCTGATGGTCAGACAACAAGACTACAACCCAAAGTCACCTATATCAGCACAAGGTGTTTGGAAGGGTTTCAAGAAAAAAAGCCTCTACTCTCATCCGAAAACAATCTCAACCGTCTTTAGTTGGCCAGACACTACTGAAACTTCAAATGGAATCAGGTTTTAAGGTCAGATGAAACCAAAATAGAGCTTTTTGGAAATAAACACCAGAGGTGGATATAAAGCACACATAGAGGTAGCCATATGGGAAAGTACCTCATGCCCACGCTTAAATATGGTGGTGGCTCTTCAATGTTTTGGGCATTTTGTTAGGATACAAGGAATCATCTGAGGAGATTCTGTATAGTGGAATGGTCTCGGATCCCTTTCCATACCTCATCAGGCATTATAGGAGAAGACTCAATGGGTACCAATAAATGTGGCACACATATATTTATCCTTTTTTTGTTTTGGATAAACCTGTGTTGTGTTTGCGATTGCTTGATATGTTTGTGTATTTTTTGAAGAAAAGATTGAAAGGATAAACAATAAGGACACATTTTCACAGCATTCTTTGCTCACATTTACCACATTTATTGGTGCCAATATTTGTGGAGGGCACCGTTAGGATTTTGTGACATATTAATAGATGTCATTCAACAAAATAGACAGCAGTAGTCAAATATCCTGATTATTGCTGCCCTTAAAAATATGGAACTTTCTAAAATGCTATATAATTTTCCAAACAAATCTGCTGAAAGTTCCCATGAGTTAAGCAAGATTCCAATAAATTAGGTCTGCAACTAATGATTATTTTCATAATCGATTAGTTGGCCGACTATTTTTTCGATTAATCGGATAAAAAAATTAAATGTAAATTTATTTAAAATAACTGGATGTTAAAAACTGGATGTTAAAAACAAAGGGCCAGGTTTCTCAACCTGGCCCCCCAGATGTGCACATCTGATCCCAGGCTTCCCACACTACCTCCCAGATATGCCACATACCCCCAGATATGCCACACTGCCCTCCCCACATATGCCTTATGTACCCTATATGCCTAATACTCCCTGATATGCCACTGTGCCCCCTGATATGCCTTATACCCCAGTATACCTTATACCCCCAGATATGCCACTCTGTCCTCCCCAGATATGCCTTATACTCCCTGATATCCCATAGTACCCTCATAGATTTAAAGACTCGGTCACAGCACACTGACACAATACTTTTATAAATAAGTACAGGGTTAATCTTCACTGCCCCCTGGATTTCAATTCCCCTTAGTTTTCCCCCTTTACCTCTAACTGCACCTTAAGTTAAGCTTATTAAATTAATTAAACTAAACCTCAGCAAAGTCCTCAGCATTAAATTAACCCTAAACACCCCATCAACCATAACTGCCCCTAAAATTAACCCTCAACACCCCATCAACCATAACTGCCCCTAAATTAACCCTAAACACCCCATCAAACCATAACTGCCCTAAGTTAACCCTCAACACCCCATCAACCATATCTGACCCTAAATTAATCCTAAACACACCATTAACCATAACTGCCCCTAAATTAACCCCAACCTCCCCTAACTTTCAGCATCCCAAATATTAATTTTATACTCACAATTAGATGAGTGTCACAGCCATGTGGACACTATAGAAAATGGGCGTGGCCAATCTTCAGTGTGACTGCAGAGAGGGGCTGGGAGAAAAAAGGGGTGGGGCCAATCGGCAGCGACTGCAGGGAGGGACTGGTAAGTAGGAACTGCTGGTGTGAGTCATACTGAATGAACCGGATTATAAAACAAGGGGTATTTTTCAGAGGATTTGCTCTGAAAAAACCCTCATTTTATAATCGATAAAAATCGATTTAACTAATCGATAATGAAATTCGTTGACAACGATTTTGATTATCGATTATTATCGATGCAGCACTACAATAAATACATAAACTTAGTAAAGGATGCTAGAGTGACCAATACAATCAAACATCAGAGAAGACAGGCCTTGGTTTATTAAACCATTAACCTTACCATCTGTCAGAAACAGGAACGGAGCGTAGCGCAGGTTTGGTACGTAAGGTGCTTTAATGAGCAACCAAGCAAAAACATACAGTTCAAATGAAAGAAACACGGCTGTGTAGATTTATAAACGAATTTACAGTCCAGTACATAGGGCAAAGGCAAGTAGCGTAGTCAACACAGTTCCGAGGTCAAAGGCAGGTAGCGTAGGTTCATAAACGAAGTCACAGTTCCAGTATACAGGGCAAAGGCAAACAGCGTAGTCAAAAACAGTTCCAAGGTCAAAGGCAGGCAGCGTAGGTTCATAAATAAAGTCACAGTTCCAGATAAAGGGCAAAGACAAATAGAGGAATCCAATAAAGGAGCACAAAGGGTCAAAATACTGTAATGTCACGCAGAATATCCAATAATCTTCAAGAAGTAGGTGATAGGGAATCCACAGGAAACTGGCTCAACAAGCAAGCAAAGTGTGAAGGGATTATTGGGTTCTTATAGGGTCTCTAATTAGAGGTTTCCTCCCCTTCCCACCTGATTACCTCCTCTGGGCACCTGTTCCCCTCCTCCACACACCTGGTGCCCTCCCCTTGGTGTGAGAAGGATAGGGGTAAGGGAGGCTGACTCCTCCCCTGATTGGCAGCTCCCTCCTGCCTCCCTCCGTCCCCCGGGACGAAGCCACGCCCCCCCGCCACAAGGAAAGCGCGCGCTTTTGCCAAGCGCGGCGTGCGGCAAAATCGAGGCCGGGGATATGGCCTTCCCCGCGGACGAGCGATCGCGCCACGAGGGAGCCGGCGTCCCGAATCCGTTCCCCGCGACGGCGATCCCCGCCGCGAGGTAAGTGGCCGTCCCCGGTCCTGACACACCCCCCCCTGTAGAGGCGACCTCCGGGCGCCATGGGGGCCTGGACGGCCAGGGTGAGCTGCGTGGAATCTCTTGAGTTTCGCGGGGGCGTGTATGTTACCGAGAGGTTCCCATGTGCATTCGTCCCTCCCATAACCCTTCCATAAGACCAGATATTCCAAACGTCCTCTGCGAATGCGGGAGTCTAGGATTTTTTCTACCTCGAACTCTTCTGATCCTTCCACCAATACGGGTGGTGGTGGTTCATTTCTTCTCGGGTTGGCATCCGGTACCCACTTTTTGATCAAAGAAATATGGAAAGTGGGGTGTATCCGCCACGTTTGTGGGAGTTGTAGACGGACTGCCGCGGATCCTACCAAGGCGGCTATGGGAAAGGGACCAAGAAACCTGGGACTCAATTTCTTAGAAAGTCCAGTCATCTTGATATGGGATGAGGATAACCATACCTTGTCTCCTACTTGGTAGGAGGGAGGTTTCCTCCGGTGTTTGTCATAGTATTTCTTGTGGTCTTGCTGCGCCTTGAGGAGGGAGTTCTTTAGTATCGGTAGGGTCTGTAGTAGTATCTGAAGACGTTCCCCCGCTGGTGGGGTGTTCTGAGCTGGAGGAAGATCAATGAGAAACGTGGGGTCATAACCATAGTTGGCTCGAAACGGAGACATACCTATTGTTTTCTGAGTGTGATTGTTATATGCGAACTCGGCCAACGGTAACATCTGTAACCAATCGTCTTGCTGATGTGCTACATAACATCTCAGGTATTGTTCTAAGATCTGGTTAATCCTTTCCGTTTGTCCGTTAGTGTTGGGATGGTAGGCCGAGGATAGACGTTTATGGATCTGCAATCCTTTACAGAAAGCCGACCAGAATTTGGACGTAAACTGTACTCCTCTATCCGATAGGATGGAACGTGGAACACCATGCAGACGGAATATAGACCGGATAAACAGATCTGCTGTTTCTGAAGACGTGGGCAACTTGGTGGCGGGAACGAAATGGGCCATCTTAGTCAGGCGATCGACCACGACCATAATAGTATTGTGTTTTTGGGATGGAGGTAAGTCCACTATGAAATCGACGGTGATGTCCTCCCAGGGTCTATCAGGGATGGGGAGAGGCTGTAAGAGACCGGCAGGTGGAGCGTTACTTCCTTTGGAACGGGCACAGACAGAACACGAATGAATGTATTGTTGAATATCTCGTCTCATGGTAGGCCACCAAAACGATCGAGCTGCTAAGTCTATGGATTGTCTGTTACCGCCATGTCCTGCCAGGGGATGGTCATGAATTGAATGAAGGACAGTGTTTCGCAGTGAGGGAGGTACATATATTTGTTTGTCTTTGTAAAACAGTCCATCTAAGAAACGTAAAGAGGTTGTTTCTGGGCTGTTGCCCAGTGCTTGACTGTGTTGTTTTAATTCTTCCATCAAGGAAGTTTGAAGGGCCAGAAAGTGGGCTGGTGTAAGAATGGTGTCCTTAGTGGTGATGTCAGAGTCGGTTTCATATAACCGGGAGAGCGCATCAGCCTTCAGGTTTTTGGTACCCGGGCGGTACGTTATGTGCAATTGGAATCTCATGAAGAAAAGAGCCCATCGGGCTTGGCGGGGACATAATCTCTCAGCTTTCTTGAGATATTCCAGGTTACGGTGATCTGTGAAAACCGTGATTGGGTGGACGGCTCCCTCTAAAAGATGGCGCCATTCCTCCAAGGCCATCTTAATGGCTAGAAGCTCCCGGTCCCCGACGCTGTAGTTGGTCTCTGCAGGTGTGAGTCGTTTGGAAAAGAAAGAGATGGGATGTAACATATCGTTTACCCCATGACGTTGTGACAAAATCGCTCCCACCGCACTTCCGGAGGCATCTACTTCCAGGAAATAAGCCTTCTGGGGATTGGGAATAATCAGCACTGGAGCCGTGGTGAATCTTTGTTTCAATGTCTCGAACGCCTTTTGGGCTTGTGGGTTCCACAAAAACGGAGTCCGTTTCTTTGTGAGTGCAGTGATCGGCTGTACTATGCGGGAAAAGCTATTAATAAATCTCCGGTAGAAATTAGCAAAGCCGATGAACCTCTGTACTGCTTTAACCGATGTGGGTACTGGCCATTGGAGGATGGTGGTTATTTTCTTGGGATCCATTTCGATTTTTCCTGGGGTTATTATATACCCCAAGAACTCCACTCTTTTGGTCTCAAAAATACATTTTGATATTTTGGCATACAAGTGATGTTGCCTTAGTCGTTGTAACACTGATCGTACGTGTTGTCTGTGTTCTGTGAGAGATGGTGAGTATATTAAGATGTCATCTAAGTATACGATTACATAAGCATCTAACATGTCCCGAAAAACATCGTTTAGAAAATGCTGGAACGTAGCAGGTGAGTTACATAAGCCAAATGGCATGACTAGATACTCGTAATGTCCATATCGAGTGCGAAAGGCTGTCTTCCATTCATCCCCTTTTCGGACTCGTACCAAATTATATGCCCCCAACAGGTCGATCTTGGAGTACACTTTAGCGTCTCGAAGTCTATCCATCAATTCAGGAATTAACGGTAGTGGGTATTTGTTTTTTATAGTGATCTGATTAAGTTCGCGATAGTCCACGCAGGGACGGAGACCCCCGTCCTTCTTTTCAACAAAAAATATACCCGCTCCCGCCGGCGAGGTGGATGGTCGAATGAATCCTTTGCGCAAGCTGTCTTCGATGTATTCCTTTAAAGTCTTTAGTTCGGGTTCTGAAAGGGGGAATATCCTGCCGAAGGGAATAGCTGCTCCTGGAAGAAGGTCTATTGGGCAGTCGTAGGGTCGATGTGGTGGGAGTCGTTCTGCCTCTTTAGGGTCGAATACTTGCCGAAATTCACGATACTGATAGGGAATCATAGGAGAGTCTATCTCTTCTTCACGTTGAGTGGCGGCTAAAACTGATGTCGGGAAACAGTGCCGTTGACAGAAAACAGATGAAAAAGTAACTTCCCCTGATGACCAACGAATGATGGGATCATGTTGACGAAGCCAAGGTAGACCAAGGATCAAAGGGAACAGAGGAGAGCGAACGAGGTTAAGGCGGATAGTCTCAGTATGACTGGAACCAATGCATAGCCCAAGGGGAAGAGTCTCTGTTGTAACAGGTCCGGACTGAATAGAACGTCCGTCAACCAATTGAACGGTTAATGGGCGACTTCTCTGTTGTGTTGGTATCTGTAAAGTTTGGGCCAAGAAGATGTCCATAAAGTTTTCGCTGGCACCTGAGTCAATGATGGCGGTGAGGGACGTGTTCTTATTTCTCCACTGTAAGGAAACCGGAATAGATAAGTGACAAGCCGTACCACTCAATAACACAGGAGTGAGCAGGGAAGTTGTCTTACCTCTCGCTGCTAATTGGGTACAGTCACGGACTATGTGTCCCGCTGCTCCACAGTACATACAGAGTTTCTCTCTTCGTCTGCGAGCCTTTTCAGATTCAGATAACGGTCCTTTAGTCAATCCAATCTGCATGGGTTCCTCCCCTGACGGTGACGATGAAGGGTAGCCCGCTGGGGTAGTTGATGCTCTAGGGGGTAGATTATAACGAGTAGCCCACCCTGAGACAGCGGTACGTTCGGTTCTCCGTTCACGGAGTCTTCTGTCCATTTGTGTCACCATGTGTATCAGGGCTTCTAGAGTAGCAGGAGTCTCTACCCGGGCCAGTTCGTCTTTCAGAGTCTCTGCTAGGCCCAATCTAAACTGGTGGAGTAAAGCCGGTTCGTTCCAATTTGTTTCAACGGACAAGCGGCGAAACTCGGAAATGTAATCTTCTACAGGTCTGCGACCCTGTCGGAGGTTGTGTATCGCTGTTTCAGCAGTGGCTCTCGTATGGGGGTCCTCGTATAAAACGTCCATGGCTTGTCGGAATTGGACCCAAGTGTCCAAGGCAGGGTGTTGCGTATGGAGGAGATGTTGGGCCCAAGACAAGGGACCGCCAGACAACAAAGAAATTACAGTTCGTACTCTTACAAAGTCATTAGCGTAGGTCCGGGGTTTGAGGACGAACAACATTTCGCATGAAGTGGTAAAGGCACGGTATTTGCTACGATCGCCGTTGAATCTTTCGGGTAGTGGTACTTGGGGTTCGGGAGCAACTGCAGCACCCCCTCCTGGTGGTTCCATAGGCGGAACGGGGGGTGGACCCACGGGTAGAGGTAAGGGGCCCCCCTGCAAGGCTTGTATTTGATTCTGCAGGTTCACTTGGTTATCTTGTACTCCCTGGACTGTTTGGGCAATTGCTGCAAGCTGTTGAGTCAAGGCCTGGATAGCCTCTACCATTCCTGCTGGCTCCATGATGGCTTGCTTGTTTTGTCAGAAACAGGAACGGAGCGTAGCGCAGGTTTGGTACGTAAGGTGCTTTAATGAGCAACCAAGCAAAAACATACAGTTCAAATGAAAGAAACACGGCTGTGTAGATTTATAAACGAATTTACAGTCCAGTACATAGGGCAAAGGCAAGTAGCGTAGTCAACACAGTTCCGAGGTCAAAGGCAGGTA